>ML838358.1:12000-46980 GCA_009831015.1 Picea engelmannii | reverse complement strand
AACAACAGTAAGTTGGATTTCGAAACTACAAAAGGTTGTTGTACTTTAGACAACAGAGGCAGAGTATGTTGCTACTACAGAGGCTAGTAAAGAGATGATTTGGTTATAGAGGTTTATGGAGGAATTGGGAAAGAAGCAAGAGAATAACAGGTTGTACTATGACAATGAGAGTGCCATTCATCTTGCAAAGAACCCAGCCTTCCATTCAAAGACTAAGCATATACAATTGAGGTACCACTTCATACAATCCACCTTGGAAGATGGAAATTTGAAGTTGGAAAAGATACACACTAGCCAGAATCCTGCAAACATGTTAACAAAGGGAGTAACTAGAGAGAAACTGAGTTCCTGCTCAGTTTCAGTTGGTATTCAAGAATGAAGATGAATATGAGAAATTTGCCAGGTCCAAGAAGGTTCAGAGTCCACCATATACAACAGCGCTGGATTTGTTGAGATCAGTCTCCAAGTGGAATATTGTTGGTTGTGGATCATGATTATCTTCCTGATTCAGAGGTCTTTTACTTTCAGCTGTGTTTATACCCCATGAAATATTTACACCCCAAAAGTATGTACACTCTTCCATGCGGGGGAGTGCAGAGGGGGGGTACCATAAATGTATATTGTAATTTCATTGTAAATCTTTTCCGTTCATTATAAGGTCGCATATCTAACGGTAGAGATTATGTTAGGGTTTTTTTCCCTAGAAGATAACCCTCTTTTATGAGGGAAATGTATTGCAACTATGGATGATGGCGAATATTGTATTCTGAGATAGGAGACTGTGAGAGAAAGAAGAGAAAGTTACAGTGGGTTTTTTGTAGGTTGTATCCCTTCATATGTTGGATAATAATAAAGGAAGTACCTGACAATTTCTCTGGTGGATGTAGCCCACACTGGGTGAACCACGTAAATCTGTGTCTCTATTGTATTGTGTATCTTTTGTGTTTTGTTTCCGCATTTGTTTTATTTTATTTCTCCACGGTCGTGTTTTTCTAACATAGTTTACTTTGAGCATAGGTATGACTGCCTTGGGGATGATACATATATATTGTTTGATGTTTTTTTGCAACTTCCACCAGGCTCTCCTACTCCATTTCCCTTGCATTAATATTTTGTAAAGTGTTTCGGCCATCAATTTCTCTTCTGACCTCACACTTTAGGGGGCATCTTTTACACACAAAAATGTCACACTTAAGTGTCACATCTATTATGCACCTAAGTGTCGCAAGTGTCACAAAAGTGTTGTATGCACCTTACTAAGTATTTCATGCACTTTATCAAGTGTTGTATGCACCTTACTAAGTGTCGCATGCACTTTGACACCATGAAAGAACATTTTTCATGATCCCTATTATTTTTGGAGGAGAAAACCCAACATGAGATGGTCAAAAAATTGTTTTTTACCTTGAGTTTTGAACCAGTTTTGAAGGTCAACGCCCCCTTGCCCATATATAGGGAGGATCAACGCTCCTTCCAGAACTATGGGTGGCATTGTCAACACTATGTACTCATTGTTGGGGGAGTGTTGATGTCGTCGAGGAATTTTTGGATATTCTATGGGTCAAATCCGAGATACCCTTAAGTGGTTTTGGTCGAGGGGTTGAGTCATGAGTTGAGTCACCCATATTCCCTCCATTGTGGGTAACCAAATCCTAACCTTAGGAGATAAATCCTCAACCATTTCCTAGAATCCTTCCTAATGGTTAAGCTTCTCAAATCATATATAATGAGGCCACTCAAAGATGAAAAGGGGAGAAAGGATTTTAGAGTTTCAAACCTTTGATCTTGGGGGAAGGAATCCATCAAGCATTGTCATTATGATCTTGAGATATTGGAGCATATATGTACTTCATCATGTTTATCCATTAATATAACTTGGCCTATTTCCTTCATATTATTGTTTGCACATGTATGTCTATATAGATAGATTTGTTCTTGTCTAATGATATATTGTAGAAGTAGAAGGTGTTGTTTTGTTCCTTGCAGACTTTCTTCATTGTTATAGAAAATTGGTCACCAAGACTAAATATTGAAGATCAATGAGGATAATCATCGAAAAGGAGTAAGTCACATTTCTTTTGTCTACATTCTCTGCATATAGACATAAACAATATATCTAAAGGAATGTTAGTGTCCATTTGTTTGTTTTTTTGTCTTGGTCAATAGGGGTCTATATATCTAAGGGATATTTTACCTATCCACAGGGGAAATATTATGTAATAGAGAGATCCTAGGTGAGTTGGTGAGAACCCACTCCAATGGCCAAAAAACATGACATGGATGTGCCATGTGACATGGTGTTAATATAGGATGCATCATGACCATTAGGAAGTCAATTAAAAGTAGGGGAAATCTATAGGAGATGCAATATGGAATATATAATGGATTCATGTGCTTATTCCCTATGCATAGATATGGATGGGAATTTACCTCCAAATTTACCACATGCAATAAATTCCTTTGACTCAAAACCACTAGAACTAGCATCTCAAACTTTCGACTCTTCGATTAGAAAAAAGGATTGTAATGAGGGATGTATATCAACTTAGGGTTTCATTAGAGCTATGCTAAATTCCAATCCAATGAGTGGAATCCCCTCCTTCGAAACCAATTTTTATTGAGTGCCATAACTTTGAAGGCTTGAGACTGGAAGAGATTGTGAAGTATAGAAAATGATGCGAGTGTATCAAGAGGAAGAAAGAGGTAGTAAATCTACAGTTGGGGATAATATCAAACTACATGAGATTCTAGAAATGGAGAATTCGGGTATTGTAGTCTGATTTTGAGCAAGAGAATGGGAAGTGATACCCTTAAGGCCTGGACAAAGGAAAATTTTAATGATGTGATAGGATATACTCCTTGTAGTATGGTTTTGGTAAAAATATAGATGGTTTGGATTCTCAGTTCAGTGGTAGATGCTGACAAAATCCTTTAGAGCAGATGGAAGTGCAGCTCTCAACCTTTGTTTCTCAAAAAATGACACTTAGATTTTGATGCTCAATCATCCCGCATGGAGAAGTTTCCAGTCTAGGGAAGGATGTTAAGGCTCCCCCCGATTCTATGGTAGGATGAGGTTTTTATAGAAATAGTAAATGCTTAAGGTATTTTCTATGAGGTAGAAAATTCTTACTATGATTATGGATACATGAGTATGGTGATAATTTTAGATGGAATGGACCTCTCTATAGGACTAGCAGACTCTATTATAATTCGAAAGGGACCTATGATATTTTATCAACCTCTAGATTATGAAGGAATTCCTTTTAAGTGTGGAACATTTCATGTCTATGGCCACTTGGAAGATTAATGTCCACTACTAAATAGATGAAAATGTTTTGTGCATGAGCAACAAGATGACAGGGGTATTGCATAGTCTCCAAGGATTAGGGTACTCTCTAAGGGCATACCAAAAATCTATCCTAAGGAAAATTATTTTCAAAAAGAAAAATCAATGATGGATATTGGTTAGTGGGAGGTGCAATCTTTGGAACCAGAAAATAATAGAATTAAAATATCACAAGAATTGGGTAAGAAAAACAATTCTCCTCCACCTGATAATGAAAATAATTCTAAAAAATAATTTTCTAGGTCATGGCAAGTAGGGTTATATAATAATGGTAAGGAACAATTTAGTGAATTTATCCCCAATCTATCAAGGATAAATATCCTTAAGCCTCCTCCTCTTATACCCCTAGAAGGGTTAGGAGGGTTACAATGTATACTCACTCATCAAATCTATGAGTTCAACTAGGAAGCAAGTTGAGTTGTAACCCCAATGTGATTCCCAATCCTATGAGGTTACAAAATAAAACCTTACACCAAGGAATAGAGGTTTGTCTACTTTTTCGAGTGGGATAGAAGAGGGTTTGGAATATTTTGAAGAAAAGGACTCCAAAGCATCTTAGAGAGGAAGAAAATATTTTTTATCTCTAGCTCAAAAGAAAGAAAATTATGAAGTAAAAAGTGGGAAACAATTGTCGTTGTTTGGGGATCTTAGAGAAAATTATCTCAGAGATATTTCAAAATTATTTTTCTAACACTGAATTGTAAAGGAATTCCAACTCCGCAAACAAATTGGCCCTAAAAAGGTTAATAGATGTAAATAACCCATTTGTCATTTTTTTGCAAGAACTAGTAACAGATGGAGAGAAAAATGTTTCAAGACCTTTCCAATCATTTAAGGGGTTGGGAATTTAGTTATATTGATGAAATAGGGAGATACGGGGAAACATTTCATGGTGGAAAAAATGATCTTTCTCCTATTATAATTCTTGGGATTTCTTATCAGGTCTAGGGGACTTCTCTATTATCTCTGGAAAGAAATCACTTGTTTGAATATCTATGGGCCCTACTTGGATTGGAATACTAGGAAAAAATATTCAACATTGAATTCATTCAAATAGGTTTGGTTGTGGGAGGGACTTAAATTTCTCGCTGGGAGCATTGGAGGTTTTGGACCCAACAACTCGGGTGGATTATCTGTCTAGTTAATTTATAAACAAACTAGAGCTGGTGGGATTATTGGATATAGAACCTGCAAAGCTAAATCCAAGTTGGAGAAATAAGGGAATAGGGGAGGCCAGAATTGCAAAAAACTAGATTGATTTTTTATCTTTGAATATTTTCTTGAAGAATCTATAAGAATCCATCAATGGGTTTCCAATGGGGGGAACTCTAACTATAACCCAGTGCTCTTGGAGGTGGCCCAAGCTCAAGGAAAACCACCCAATACCTTCAAAATGAACACTAAATGGTTAAGAGAGGAGGAATTTTTGAATATGATAAAATAATATTGGAAGCCTTTTGATGTCTCCTATTTAATTTCATCATAATCTAAAGAGGGTAAAACAAGTTGTAGTGAAATTGTCTCTAGGATAAAAAATATATATATATAAGGATGAAAATACTCTCATGGAATTAGAATAAATTCTAACATCACACTATAATAGTGAGGGATTTGGCTATATTTCATACAAAGAGAAAGAATGGAGGATTAAAAGCAAGGCTATTTTTCTATAGTAAGATAGAGAAGGAATATGGAACATTGGCAACTAACTTCAATAATATGGTAGAAAAACTTGTAAATTACTTCCAATTGATTTTTAAGGTTGAATCTCAAGCTATTATTGCAAAAGTGCTCAAATTGTTAATCTCTTTCCCAAGCGTTATCAATATGGAATATATTCAATCTTTAATGGTAGAAGTAGGTAAAGAATAACTTCTCTCCATTCTCCAAATCTTTCAAAAGGATAAAATCCCTAGTCCATATGTGTTCCCGGTGGATTTTTTTTTGGGAAATTATGCTTTTATGAAAGAAGATTTATGGAGGATCGAAATGTTTTGAACCACGTTTCTCAGAGAAACCTTAAGCTAGGGTTTGGACAGTTGTGGCCATTGCAAAGAGCAACATGAGCACCAGAGGAGGGGGTAAGGGGAACCCCTCATACAAATAGATAGTGGTAGATAGAGGGAAAGGGCCAGGGGGTAGAGTATTCAAGGCACCAATGATAGACACCTCAGGAACAGATCCTGGAATAGGTCGGGAAAGAGATAAGGGGAAAAGTGAATGCAGGGAAGAGGAAGCAAGAGAAACTCAGAACGAGTCGCAAGACACAACAAAGACCAATCGGACCGAAGGGAATAACCCATGCAAACCCAAAGAATCACTGATACCCAAGGTGGTATTGGAGTATCCACAGACGCAACTCTACAGAGATCAGATGAAGGCACATGTGCTAATCTGCAAATTTATGGGATTATGGCCCACAGAAAAAGCGTTGTGCAACTGGATCAAATATCACTGGAAGCCAAATGGGGAAGTGGAGCTCCACTTGGGCTCTAAAGGTTTCTTCACAGCAGCATTCATAAACTTGGAGGACAGATATAGAGTATTTGAAGGAGGGCCATACTTCCATGCATCAACAAGACTGTACATGCAACCATGGAAGGAAAATTTCTCCCTAGAAAAAAAGACCTTCAAAAAGGTACCGGTCTGGATGAGACTCTACTCCCTACCCTTAAACTACTGGCTACCCTCCACTTTCGAAGTGATAGGGAATAAACTGGGGAAATACATAAAGACCACAGAAGAAACCTTGAAAGGGAGATACACATCCTACGCAAGAATATGCATAGAGATGGATGTGTCGAGAGCACTCCCAGAGGCGATATGCCTCGAATTCAGGGACGAGGAATGGATACAAAACATAGATTATGAAAAAATCCCCTTCTGATGAAGAATATTCCACAAACATGGCCACCTAATCAGGGAATTCCCTCTTAATAAAAAGAAAGAAACAAAAAATTCCAAACCACAACAGGATGAGGATGGATTTGTTAAACAAAACCCTGTAAGTAGAGCCAAC
The DNA here is from genome assembly GCA_009831015.1 of Picea engelmannii. NCBI lineage: Eukaryota > Viridiplantae > Streptophyta > Pinopsida > Pinales > Pinaceae > Picea > Picea engelmannii. Next base: position 40,615 of record ML838358.1, on the reverse strand, counting down.
AAAAGGCAAAGCAAAGCCTAGGCAGGAAATAACCCAGAAGTCTGATTGATTCCAGAAGGAAGGGATAAAACTAGTCAAGGGGAAGAGGCCAAGAAGGATAAAGAAAAAAATCAGGAACTCTAAGAACAAACACCAAACGAGCTCACCGATCGACGTACCAACTAGAAGGAACAAGGAAGTTGTGCAACTCCGATGGAAGGAGAAATCAGAGACTACACCACCCCCATGCAAGGATCAGAGGGAGAGGTGGAAATGACACCAATCTAAGTAGGCACAGAAGATCTGGAACTCAGAGACCTGGTGGAAAGGGAAGGGATAGACCTCACAAACATACTGGAGCAATGGAAAAGACAGGGAGTGGACAATATACCAATAGAGAAACTAGACCACATCCAGTATATGTTCCTCCTAAGGGAGGAAGTCAAAGAAAGAGGCCAAAAGAAAGCACATGGGGAGATTGGACACCTAGGAGTCAAATACGGCGAGGTACAACCACAACTCTCACCCAAACAGACACAGAGGAAAAAAGGCAGCAAATCCAACAGTGTAGCCCTGCAGGAGCTTGGAGCACTACTGATAAACTCGGGTAAGATCAAAAAAATCTTCCCCAACTCCACCCCGCATGTTTAAAATGAAGGTTATAACATGGAATATAAGAGTCCTAAACAACCCAAGAAAATAATGAATCCTTAGGAATAGATTAAAATAGGAACAACCTGATCTTTGTTTTATCCAAGAGACCAAGTGTAATATAGAAAGAATGGAAACAATCAGTCAACAACAATGGTGCAAGTATAAGACGGTGGCCATTGGAGGCCACCAAATGGCAAGTGACATCCTCACCTTGTGGAACCCACAAGTACTAAGCATAATAGCAGCTGAAGCGACAAGGCATACCATTACAGTCTGCATGCAAATCATTGGGAACACAGAGGAGATTTTATGCACTAATGTGTATGGACCCCAGGTGCCACAGGATAGGAGAGGAATGCTAAGTGATCTAGAAGACCTCAAAAACCAAGCCAACAACCTCCATTGGATCCTAGATAGGGATTTAAACATCATCACGTCACTCACGGAGAAAAAAGGAGGGACAAGAAGATTGGATAGAGATGTGGATGAATTCTCAAAATTCATAGACACGGTGGAAATGGTAGATATGAAAACCAAAAATGGCCATTTCACTTGGAATAGTAAGAGAATGAGCCAACATGAGGTAGTAAAAAGACTTGACATATTCCTAGTATCAGAGTCAGTCATTATACAAGGGATAACCTTAGATTGCAAGATCCTTTCATGGGGGGGATTTGATCATTGGCTAGTGCAACCAGAAGAAGGATTCCAGACCACATGAAAGAACAGACCCTTCAAATTTGAGAAATTTTGGATGGAACACCCGACTTTCAAGGAAAATATCAAGCAGTGGTGGAGTGAAGAGAAACCAGAGAAAGGGACAAGGATGTTCAAACTATACAAGAAACTAAAATATATCAAATATAGGCTCAAGGAGTGGAAAAGGAACACCTTTGGGAATATAAACCAAGCGAATAAAAAAATAGAAGAAAAAATGAAAAAACTCCACGAAACCTGCATTTTGGAGGGCTACAATGAGAAAAGGAAAAAAGAGGAGATCCAGATGACCCAGGAATGGGATGAAAGGCACCAACAGGAAGAAACTCTCTGGTGAAAAAAAATTCTTGGATCAGATGGCTAAAGGAAGGGGAAAGGAACACCAAGTTCTTTCATAGAAAAACCATGGCCAGAAGAGCCCATAACAAAATCTTGAATATAAGGGACCCGAATGGAATTGAAAGAGAGTCCCATAAGGACATCGAAACAACTCTAGTAAACCACTTCCACAGGATCACCCAGGAACCTAATCAGGATAGAACGAAGGCCATACAAAAGGTGACCTAGCACATCCCTTGCCTGGTAACAAAAGAACGAAACAAAAACTTGATCAAGACCATTGTGGAGGAAGAAATAAACCAATCACTCCAGGAAATGCCCAATGGAAAATCTCCAGGCCCAGATGGGTTCATAGCGGAGTTTTTCAAATATTGTTGGGAAGTCGTCAAACAAGATGTCTATAAGGTAGTAGAAGACTCTAGAAGGTCAGCCTCCATCCTGAAAGCACTAAATGCTACTTTGATAACACTCATCCCAAAAGAAAATGAAGCCAAAAGTCTTGATCGTTACAGACCAATAGTGTTGTGCAATGTGGTGTATAAGTAATTTCCAAGGTTATAGCCAACATACTGAAACCACTACTACCCACACTGGTGTCGCAAGAGAAGGTGGGGTTCGTATAAGGAAGGCAAATAATGGACAATATTATCCAAGCCCATGAACTGATCCACACCCTGAAGCTTCAAAAAATAGGGGGAATGATAATACAATTGGACCTAGCAAAATCCTACAACATAATCAACTGGCACTATATGGTCGGAACCATGGAAGCCTTCGGCTTCACCCAACACTGGATCCTATGGATAACCAGCCTAGTATCCACAACAAGCTTCTTGCTACTAGTAAAAGGAGCCCCTACCAAACCTTACTAACCCACGAGAGGCATCAGACAGGGAGACCTGCTATCCCCCTTCTTATTCATCTTAATGATGGAATGACTCAGTTGAAGCATAAAAAGCGCAACCACAACAGGGGAAATAAAGGTATCAAACTTTATGAGAATTGTCCAACTTCCACACACCAATAGTTTGTGGATGATACCTTACTTCATGGCATGCCCACAGTCAAGGAAGTGAAAGCCTACAAACGAATCTTATATGAGTTTGGGGAAGCCTCGGGGGATGAGATAAACCAGTCCAAATCAATTATCTTCTTCTTTAACACCAACCCAGCTATCCAAAGGAATTTAGCCAACATCCTAGGCTTTGAACGCAAAACCCTCCCAACCAAGTACTTAGGCATCCCCCGATAGACAAAGCCTACAATATGTCAACGTGGGAAGGAATAGTCAACAAGATTCAAGATCGGGTAAACAATTGGACTTTCAGATCACTCAACCTAGTAGGAATACTTATCCTAACCAAGTCGGTTCTGCAAGCTATCCCAACGTTTATGATGTCAATTTCCCCCCCCCCCAAGGGAATTTTACAAAAAATAAGAACCATACAATGGGAATTCTTGTGGTGCAGAGTGGAAACAAGGAAAAAATGGCCACTAGTGGCTTGGGAGAAGGTGTGTAAGCCAAAGAGAAAGGGAGGCATTGGGCTACATGACTCGAAAGTAACCAATGACTCCTATGGGGTGAAGTTTTGGTGGAGATGGGTCAAAGAAACGACCACGCCATGGGTTAACCTGTGGAAGGCAAAGTACGCCCTAGATATTAGTAACCAGAACAAAATCCGCTTCAGAGGCACCAAGGAGGGTTCAGCCATCTGTAACTTAGCCTGGCACAACAAGACTTGGATCTAGACACACAGCTTTTGGGAAATAAGGAATGGAAGAACTGCCAAATTCTGGGAGGACGCTTGGCAACAGGAACCCAAAATGGAACAACTGGGTCGGGAGGAACTCCAACAGGAGATGATGGCACAAGGAAAAACTTGAATTTACCATTACTAGAAACAAGAAGCAGAGCCCAACAAATGGATAATATGGAACACTCTCACCCCACAGACTAGAGACCAGACCACAACAACAGTTAAAGAAGTGGAGGAGGAATTGGGGAGAAGGAAAATTGCAGTCACGGATGGAAATGACCAGCTGAGATGGGGGCACAAAGCAGGAGGGGAATTCAATATTAAAGAAGTATGCCACTACATAACTAACCAAGATCAAGAAGTTTCAGCATATCATTGGGACAAGCTCTGGAATAGCCCCCAATGGCCAAACATAAAAATATTCCAGTGGCTAATACTACACAATTGAATCCTAACTTGGGAGAACCTAAAGAAGAGAGGTTTCATAGGCCCTTCAATATGTCACCTATGTGAAGAAAAGGAGGAAACAACGAACCATCTCTTGGATGAATGTCCTTACACAACATAATTATGGGGCTGAGCGGCAGGCATTTTCCGTCAGTCTAATAGGATCAGAGGAAATATTTACGCAACTATAAACACCTGGAAGGAAAACTATAAAGACAACAAAGAGGTGAATCTTTCCTGGACCCTCACCCCTAGCATGATCATTTGGGAAATTTGGAAGGAAAGGAACCAACGCATCTTCAGGAACCAAAGTTGCACGGTTGGAAATATTAAGGAAACAGTAATAGCCATGACAAGGGAAATGGTACTGAGTCACAACCTCTGAACAGGAAGAGCACAAATCACTGATCGAGATCTCATAATTCTAGAGGCTTTCCAAGTGAAAGGAATAAACAACCCCAATCAGGTCAGACGGGTGCCACAACTAATTTTAGGTGAGCACAACTAGAAACCACCACCAAAGGGATCCCTCAAGATAAATTTTGCTGGGGTGTTGAAGGGAAACCCAAGATAGACCGGTATGCAGGGAGTAATCAGGGACAATCAAGGAAGAATTATCCGACTGTACACAGGAAGTTTGGGGAATTCAACAAACAACACTGTAGAATTTGGAGCTTTGGAGACAGGTCTGGAGATACTACACAGGGAAGGAATGGAAAATGTAATAGTGGAAAGAGACTCCACGCTAGTCATCAACATAGTAAGGAAACTCCAAAACGACAACAAAGTGGGAAAAATACAGAGGCACTGGCGCTTAGCGTACTATCTACAGAAGATTCAGGAGCATTTACAGACAGGGATCACACTGGAGTTGCGTTGGGTCCGCAGGTCAACAAATGGACTCGCATATAGAATTGCTAATGAAGGGGTCGACAGGGAAGGATCAGAATTTGATGCCACATGGATTAACATCCCAAGTGGACAGTTTCGAACAGACTGTACCCAAATAGCAGCAAAGGACTATGACGACAACCAAAGTACGGGTGACCACATTGAGGCTGGAGACACAGAATTAAACAAAGGGCAAGTAGGATCTAGGTCGAATCCGTTAGGCCACCTTTTAAATATGAGTTACAATGCAGATCACATTCACACCATAAGAAGGGGTACGATACCAATGTGTTGTCAATAGAAGGAAGTACAGGGGCTGGTCGTGGGAGAATGGAAAGGGTAAGCCGCAATCGACAATGGATGAAGACCAAAGGGATAGCCTGAGAAAAGGTATGGGTACACCTCATCCACACCCAGATCCCGAGGGAGAAAATGATTGGAGGACAACGTGTAAGAAAAAATATTGGCGTTGGAATGACGACAGAGCTCCCAAACGCACACACTCAGAGACAGAGATAAAGGACCGAAAGATACTCCTTTACAGGAGACAAATGATTACCTGGAGAAGACCACCTCTGGGGAAATTCTATAAAATAAGAAGCATCAGGGATAGCGACAGACCAACTCGCAGCAATTCCAGAGACCAGGAAGGGGAGAGTAGTAGCAGCGAAATAAAGCACAACAAAAGCCACAACTTACAAGAAAATATTGTAAGAACAAAGAACACCCAGAGTAAGAGGGGACCCCAGGGGGAGGAACTCCCAATAAGCACCAGGAAGATCACTAGGATGGAACAAGAATCCAGAGAGGCCAAAGGCACCTTCCTTGAGCATGAAGATACAAAGGGTAAAGCAGTCATCGACGGATGGGAGCGGGAATTCAACACCAAGCGCCAGGGAAAAGCCTAGGCAGAACTCATCCAAGAAGTAGACAGGTTAAGGGACCCAGGGGCCACACAGCCCAGGAAAACTCTCTACCACAAAACGATGGAGGAATCTTGGCATACAAAAATGATAATATACAAGCTGAGAGCAGAAAACAATGAGACCAGCAGGGTGGAAAACCGAGGCCGCAAGAAGGAAATCACAGAAATCCTGAGCCGCCTCAATGACTTGAAGGCCAACGTAAGAGGCATAACAGAGAACCAGAGGAACCAAGGCGAAAAATTAAACCGATTGGCTAGTCAATTCCAACTCTACCTTCTCTATGTCCATCACATGGACAACACTCCAGCAGGCCTACACGGAACACCAAGTAGCATCATAAGGACGCACGCGGTTGAGAAGAAAAAGGAAAACGAGGTAAGGAAGGAAGGAGATGAAAACCACCCAATCTGCGTGGACTAGCACAACACCAACTCAAGTTCTTTTGTTTATCAGTATAGGAAAAACTCATGTTATATGCTATCGCTTTTATGTATTTCTGATGGTATAGATTTTCTTTTTCAAACAAACTTATGGAGATTGGGTCAGTTTCCCCGACAGGCGCCCAAACCATCCTTCCACTAATGTAGATAGCATAGCTTGGGGTCCCCTGATCTTCTTTCCTTTTGGAAGATCAGGGACCACCCCTCAAACTTTTTTTTGTACAATATTTTACTCAGTAATATAGAATCTCAACTCACTTACAAAAAAAAAACATTTATGGGGAGTGGTTGAATCATCAAGAACCAAAGGGAAAACTTTGGCAGATTTTAATACAACATTCATAGCCTTGATCCAAAATATTATAATCTGGTCTCGACTAATCTCTCCATAACAGTTTGGATTTTTGGAGAGGAGGAAAATTCACAAGGTAGTGTGAGTTGTGTGTGAAATAATTTTTACACTCAATCAAAACAAAAAACTTAAGAGCTATGATAGAAAAAGTGGACCTATCCAAAGCCTTTAATAGAGTGAGTTTCTCTATATAATATTAATTCATATGCATTTGGGGATTTGTCATCATTTTTTTTTTGGGTGATGAATTGTATCATTTCATTCTCTTTTGCAATCCTTATAAATGGTGCAACATATTCCTTCTTCAAGCAAGAAAGGGGGATTAGGCAGGGGTGCCCTTTATCTCGCCTTCTATGTATACTAGTTTTAGAAGGACTTAGCATATCCTTAAAGGAGGCTATAGGGAATGGTAATTTCAAGGGGATAAGTGTTGCTAACTCCAGTAATTTCACTCGCCTTTTTTTTATGGCATTATCATATTTTGTGAAGGTTCCAAAAGAATGGTCGAGAAGCTTATTGATATCATTGATTTTTTTTGTTCGACAACTGGTATAAAAATAACACTACTTAATCAACAATATCCTTATGGGATCTCTCTAAGAGAGAAAAAACACAAATCACTCATCTATTTCCCTATAATGTAGTTTATATTGATGTGGGTTTGAATTATTTAGGATTTTAAAATCTAACTTATATCAAAGGTGATTAGCAGCGGTTGATAGCAAAGGTGGTGAAAAATATAAATTCTCGATGCAATTGATGGATGTCTAGAGGAGGCCATATGGTCTTAGTAAAATATATCCTTGAAGTTATTCCAGCCTATTAAATGTCACTCATACGGATTCCAAAGGGAGTATTGGAAAGAATTAGGAATTTATGTTACAACTTCATTTAGTCAAGTGAGATGGGAAAGAAAGGAATGGTTTTAGTCTCCTGGAGGACATTAGCAATCCCAAAAGAAAAAGGAGGATGGGGCCTAAAGAATATCTTCTTATTCTCTAAGGCACTAGTTGCAAAGAATGTTTGGTGATTTATTCAAGTTTTTGGTTTGTGAGCTCAGGTCATAAAGGAAAAATACGCAACACCTAACTTTGTGGAAAAATGGGTAAGAAAGTCAATAAAAATACCTTTGAATGCTTCAATTATATGGAAAAACATTGTTTCGGCACTACCCTTGGTTGGAAATCGGTTGGTGTGGCATGTAGGGAAGGGAGATAAATTTCAATTAGGATTAGATCCTTGGATTTGAAGCAAGGGTACACATAGGTTACCTACTCATCTAATACATGATTGAAGATATACAGGGCTCTATACTCTTTGGTATATTTCAAGAGGGAATAGAGATACAGGTAGGAAACAACAATGGCTTACTTGAAGGGAGATTGGTCTAAGGGAAGATGATGCTAGTACTTGGTAGAGGTACACAAAAAACTTTAAGAATTTTTTTTATTAGATCAAGAGATGAGGAGGATCAAATCATATGGTCATTGAATGCAATAGGGGAATATGTGCCAAGAATAGGATACAAATCTCTTGTTGTTGAGGAAAGTGACAACCCACAAGTATGGTGGTGGGAAAAAATATAGAAGTTCAAATGTCCAATGTGTGTGTGTGTGTGTGTGTGTGTGTGTGTGTGAGAGAGAGAGAGAGAGAGAGAGAGAGAGAGAGAGAGACTTATTTTGAGCGACAAATCACCAACCTTGGACATATTCCAGAAAAGAATCTTTGTGGGTCCAGGATGGTGTGTGTCTGGGTGACTTATTTTGAGCGACAAAGCACTAACCTTGGATATATTCCAGAAAATAATCTTTGTGGGTCCAAGATGGTGTTGTCTCTATAAGAAAGAGAATGAAACTAGCATGCATCTTATTATGTCTTGCAAATATTCAAAATAGGTTTGGTTTGAGGTAGAAGGATTGACAGGCTTGCAAAATGATTGGAATGAAAATTTCATAGAGGAAGCTCTCAAAATTTGGTGCCTAAACAAGGAAACCAAGAGGTATAGAGCTCTTCCTATTATTATTTATTTGGGAGTTTGGTTAGCGAGGAACACAAATATATTTGAGGATAAGGACACTTTACCTTTGAAGTGTGTTGTCCAAAGATTAAAGATTTTATCTACCTTTTCTTGGTATCAGGAAAAAAAAGATATAAAACAAAATGTTGAAGAAGTATTTTCATACGAGGAATGGATGAATCATTAAGTGTATGATACATGCTCTTTTTTTTTAGCCTTCTAAAAAAGGATTGCATATTTTAGAACCTTTGATTGTTTTGTTTCGTAGAGCTGTAAATGACATCATTTTTAAAATTTTGATATAATATAAAGGGGACGATAACGGGTCTTCAACTACAAAACTTATGAGGCATTTGGGAATGCTATATAGCATCTAACTATGTAATTTCTTTTATGTAAATAAAATTTCTTTACTTTTCTTCTTTTTTGAATCTAACTATGTAATTCCTTTTATGTAAATAAAATTTCTTGACTTTTCTCCTTTTTTGACAATGAAATTATTAATAAGGAAAGGTTTAAAGGCTACCAACATTTAATAAGTCTAACATTATAAGCTTAATGAATAAAAACATATTTTTAAAATTCAAATCAATATTCGTAATCTTTATAATAAAATATTGTGTTAAACTAACTCAAAACATTTTAGGTTAAATGAATTTGTAAAATTTGTGATACAAAATAGGTTGACGATGAAGACCACATCATTTCCTTTTAATTTAATCTACTCTTAATAATATAAGACATAAATCTATCAAATTCATAATTTAACTACTCTTTAATCTACAAGTTAGACAATAACTCTATCGAATTAGAGTTTTCAATCTACAAGACATAACTCTATCAAATTACTCTTTAACAATATAAGACATAGAAGACATAACCCTTTAATAATATAAGACATAACTCTATCAAATTAGAGTTTTCAATCTACAAGTTAGACAATAAGTATACAAAATATTCTTAATGCATTAAAAGAACTCAATGAAATGCCAAGCAATGAAAGAAAGAGTACCTTTGAGAAAATGTATCATCTTTGGTAAGGAAATGATCAATTATTATGGAAAACGATGCAAAGAAAAATAAAAATTGTTAGATTTTATTGCACCTCGGGTACGGTCTATTGTTTCCATAGTTATACACAATTTACCAAATTGAACTGTAAACATAAACACATTGATATTCCTAACCATTTAGCATAATGGAAAATCAAAACTAGAAATTAGATCATACACAAGTACACATGAATTCAATGTTCAAAAACACTTGTTCTTAACTAGAACATATGGGCTCCTTGACCAGGGAAAACGGTCATTTTATTTCACCAAAGAATAATTCCAAATACAATTACAAAACACTCATGAAACCCTCTCGGTTTGCATGTCAATGTTGTTGCTCTGAGGCTGAGGGTTAGGGCATCCCTTGCCCCCTCAAGCCCTCCTCTTCCTCTTCAACTCCTTTCTCAAGGTTTTGAGTCCTTCTATCCCTTAGAGGTTGCCTCAATGTTGTTGTTACCCTGGTAGTAATATCTCTCACTCAACCTCAACATAGCTCCAAAATTGATGATTGTGTTAGCCCTCAAGTTGTCCAAATGCCACTCTAAGACGTCCAAATGCCACTCTAAGACTCTATTGTCACAACCCTATTTCCTAGTTATTATAACAATCCCAAAACCAAGATAAAGCATCCCTCAAAGGATATACAAAATGTGTGCTCCAGGTCTGTCCAAAACTGTGGCACTAGGTGGTTGTGACAACCTTTCAATGTTGCTCAGGACTGTTATAATAACACCTTCATGTATTGTCCAAAACTCTTGTAACAATCCTCCAAAAGAGTGCATTGTTACATCCCTTGTACCAACCTTCATTATTGTTAATAGAGTCTCCTAGGTTGTTGTTGTCCTTCCTCCTAGCTAACTAAAACCTCCAACCACCCGTGAGTTCCTTCCTCCTTGTTGTGGTAGCCTCAGAACTAGCAGGTCGAGCATCCTTAAAGTTTTGGGTGCCTATGTTCTTGTTGGATGGGACTCCCCCACAAACTGTGGCAGCCTTTCTTGGCTGGAATAACTTCCAAACTTATCTCAAGCCCTATTGCAACCTTATTTCCCTAGGTTGAGGCTTATGCCCAGTTGTCGTTTCCCTTTTCTATCCTATGGCATCCTTCTTGTAGCAGGTTGATCCTCTCCTAGGTGTTGACCTACTCGTTTTTGGTTTCCAACTTCCACATAAACCTGTGGCAACATACCTTGCACCAATGGTTTTCCCTCTCCTTGACTTACCTACCCAAACAAGAGACAAAACAACAGACTACAACCCTCCTCATGGTTGGACTGAGGTCACCAAGACCTGGACTTAAATCACCAAGCTCTCCACACTTATTACTCCACATAATAAATTGTCACAACGACCTCTCTCTTATTTATACAAGTCTTAGGGGTCATTATAGAATCCCCTCCACAAGTCAACATCAAGTTAGGATTAATTGTGGTTGTGAAGCCCCAACACAAACCCAAAAATCCCACCACCAAACCCATGAAGCCTCAACTTCACCCAAGGGTGGTTTTCATTAAACGAAGAGTGTAATGTGGTTCCCATGGAAACTCCCACATGCCCAACACCTAGGGAATGTGAGAATACCTTCCTGAAGCTAAAAAAATCAACACTCCCTCTTAGCGAGGAAGTTATTCTCACCACAATCCATAATCACCTATAAGTAGTTATGTCTTTTCTACTGGATCTACTACCATAGTTTCTCTCCAATCCACCTGATTGGTTGCTCCCTTGGTCACTGAGGAAACTCCTATTATCTGGCATCATCCCTCCCTAGAAAATACCTTGCTCCTAGAACCTAACAATGGGTTTTTTAGCCACTCATTTATGAATAAAAATATGGGTGTTTCCACTATCAATCAAAACAAACTCTTTTTCATTACTTATGTAACATATTAGCTTCAAATTTTGAGACGCGGGAATGTTGAATAAATAATGGAGGGAAATTAGTGGTTACTCTGAAGGAGCTTCTAGGGATGGCTCTTCTTGGGGAGAATGGGTGGTATCTATGCATTAATATTGATATGGTCTTCCTCTAGTAGGTATTTTTACTGGGTGGGGGAGGACACATCTATTTTGAAATAATTTTTGTTCTTTACATTCATTTCCAGGGACAACTATCATCACAATTATAGAAAACTTTGAGGAAGTGGAATTCTTCCATATTTGCTAGGTACAACCTATGGGATTTCAAGGTATGATAAGGTAAGCGAGTTGTAGTATGGGACATGGAGGGGCAAGTGGAGGGAATTAAATAGAGTATATTAGCTTGTGCATTTATCAATATCTCAGCTTCGTGTGCTTGTTGAGATGCCTCTAATGAAGTTTATAGATGCTACATCATGATTTTTTCTCTAATCTCTTCCTCAATACCATTAATAAAACATTCCACAAAAAAATATCAATTGGGCCCTATGTGAAAATTGATAATAGGTTAAAGGTTTTGGTAAAGTCTACTACTATGCTTGTTTGGCATAATTTATTTAAACTTCCAAAATAGTGAGTGTCTTTGTCAAAAATAACATGTATAGATTTCACAAACTGACTTTAAGCAATGTATCCTGCATAGGATTTCTTATATTATTGCCACCATTTTTATCATTCCACATCCAAGTATAAGACCCCCACTCTAAGTTTCATCATGTCATTATTAATTCCATGGAGGGTGAAGTAGTGTTCCATCTGGGAGGGCTCAAACCCATCAAGCTTATTCATATCCACTTTGGGATATCTATGTGACATGTGGTTATCATAAAAGGTTTGTTTATTTCTAGAGTCTCCCTCCTTGTAAGGGTCCTCGGTAGGCATGTCCATACGATGTTCCAAACAATTAGTGTTAGGGGGTAGGAGGTGGGTTGTGGGTTGATGGATTTGGTGGCACCTATATTCCTATAGAACAACTTGATTTTGAGAGTGGTGGATAGTTGTGTTGATGTCCAAAATCTCTTTACCCTATTTCTTGAGAGTGGATTTGATTTAACCTACTATGGAGTCAATCTCAATGTACTAGGAAACCAAATTTTTGAGTTGTTGATCCAGGTCATTGTGAATGGTTTCCATGGACTCTCTGGATATCACTGTGTTGACATATTTCCCCAAATTCTTGATAGTTTACTTTATGTAAGAATTTTGTGGGCTATTTCATAGAGGCTAGGATTTGTAGGATCCTAAGGACAAAGGAGTGTCAGGTGGTATAGCTCTCTGCTTTATGTGATGGTTTCCAAAAATAATACTCAACTTGATATTTTAGGGTACTAACGAAGGATGATAGATTGTACCCTTAGCCATAATACCTCATTCTTAGGTACTAGAGAGTGATCCCCACGAGTGTTGCTCTAAATGTACTCTAGCAATAAGACATCAATATTTTTATGCAAGGTTGGTTTTAAATGCACCTAGGGGACTTCCTATATACCCCAGGATATGTGGAAGTCAATTTTTCATGTATACAATTGATGTTTGATGTGGTACTACTCGAAGAAATACCAACAAACATTACAAGGGTTTCCAACAAGGTGACTCTACTTATATTTTTTGTGTATTCTTCCCCAAACTCATGTTTACCTGCTAAAATACTAAACGACAGATCTCTATGTTATTTAAAGACACCAAAACATGTCTCCAGCCTAAAACAAATCTAGAATCCAGGTGGGAATAACTCACTTTTCATTGGAGGTCCTTTGTGTGGCTAGTGTTTGGAAGTGAAAAATATGAAATGACCAAAACTCCCTCAATATGGATCCAAATCTCTTTTACGACCAGAATCATGAAATTTCATTGCCACTCTACATTTATTGAGAATGGTTTGGAAAAAATTTGCGCAATCTATCAAAAGATATATTCTTTGAAACCATCGTCACTGGGGGGAAAAGGTCGATTTTAAATTAGCAATATCTTCATTTTCTAAACTCCATTTGGAATCCTTTTTTTTTTTTTTTTGCTTTTTTTCAAGATGCACTAAAATCTTGTATTGGTTTCTTCATGTTTTGCACAAAAATTTTCAAAAATAGATTTGACTTCTCATCACCTATTTATCCCTTTGAAAATATGTTTAAAAAAAACAAATTCTTCCACTTGTTGCCCATGAAAAATCTATGATGCCGCTTGTAGTGATCCTTAAACCTTTATTTTTTGTAAGTTATCGGAAACATGCTTCATATTAATGTAGAAGAAAATACATATAACGTGTTGTTGACCTGCCGCTTGAGAAAACAGACCAGAAACAATATAATTGTTTTTTAGGACTTATAGTCTTACCGATTCCAAAAAATAGTCATTCATTGTTTACACAATTACAAAAATGAAATTTCCATTTCTCGAGAGTCTGACATCTAAATAGGTGCTTGGCTAGCCTATCATAACTTATGTAGAAAAACTAAAAGACTAGAAAATTAAGCATTATGAAAATAAGCAGGTGGAGGAGGCATATATTCCTCAGGAACTTGTTGGTTGTCTTCCCTAGGATCGTTAAGGTCTAGACCCACAACCCATTCTACCAGGAGAGTAATTTTCTAGCCCATGGCCCTAGTCTTCAGTTGAAGGTATTCTAATTGAAGCAGAATTTCCTTGTAAGTCATGTTTCATTCTATCATCACTTTCCCCATAAAAATCTTTATGTACTAGTAGATATCGATTGTGTGGTGGTACTTCATCTCTTTGGAGCTTGAGGTTCCAGTGTATGGGATCCATGGAGTGAATTTTGCGTCAATTTCCTCATTGTGGGATATAGTTCTATATAGTTGAGTGTTTTCCTCAGCGAGATCCATCTCTACTATGATATTAGGACTATGAGTTTGAAAGGCCTCAGTAGCTACCATGTCTTCTTGTTGATCCTGAGGCATCAAGAGTCTTTTTCCATGACGATGACCTTTCCTTCTTGGACCGCCTTAGCCATGAGAGCTTGCAGGAAGAACAAACGATTGTGACCAGAATTATCACTCACCCAGGGCTCAGAGTTGAAGCCAGGAAACCAAGGTAGTTGTGAGAGGGTCGAGGATATCGTTGGTAGGGTTGTAGAGTATTGTTAATGAACACCACGACATCCTTTGTATTCCTTATGCCTCAGGTAATCATGGTTAATTCCTACGCATGCCACCTTCATTGCCCTGGACTTCCTCTCGATTTTCCATGTGCCAAACACCCAAGCACAATAAACCCCATAATGCTTTGCCCCCTTCATTTGAATGCTACTAAAGGTATGGTCATCTGTATGGAGGGATAATTGAATGGGAATTAAACCACCCACGGACTCGGCTCTATGATTCCCTCGTGTTGTCATAACTAAGCTAGCATCCAGATGGAAGGTGGGATGAATTTGCCCAAACCGAGCATCTGTTGTATGTAGAATCTGGATGTGGGAGATGACCAGGTTTCCTACCAAGAATTCCAATGGATGGTGAGCTCCCAAACATCAAGGTTGTGAGATGTCCTCATTCATCATGTGGAATGACCCATGTCACCCCATCCGGGGAAGTGATCCTTAAACTTTAAAATTGAATCACAAATAAGATATTCAAATAAATATAAATGTAGAAGAATAGATACAAGAGACAATGATATTAATCCTATGAATTATAACCCTTATATTTAAGATTCCCAAAAGAGAGAGCAATGTCCGTAGGCCTCTTCGAGGGGACAACCTCTTATCAAAAAACCTCCAATTACAACAACACTTGAAAAAACATTACATTGCCTTCTCGATTTATAAATAGTTTCTTCCTAACTACTCATGGTCCCATCATTAATGAGAACCAACCACCTAATGTGTCTAATTTAATAAAGAGGACCATTTTACAATAATTAACTATCTAATGGGATTTATTCAAAGAAGGTGGCCTCATACATTGACTCCTAACTAATCAAAGGTAGGGAGGTTAGGGTAGGACCCTAATAGGTAGTACCCACAATTTTAATTATAGGCGAGTGGTAGAGGAAACCCATTTTTATGTCCATGTAGTGCATAATTGTCTAATTATGATAGCCAACTAAGGCATGATGAAGTGTGATGGAAAACCTAAGGTGAAACTTCAACTTGGGAATTAGCAACTCAAATCCAACATGTTTGTTATTATAATGGTAAACTGTGATGTAGTACTTGGAGAAAAAATTGTTACAAACATTGAACCCAATTACTATGGACATCTAGGAATTGTACATGATATTCATTAAAAATGGTCAAAACATACCATCAAGGGGCTCAAGTCCAAATCCTCTAAAATTATCATATATCATCGTATGGAAAAACTGTTAAAGAAAAGTCAATCTTACATTATTGCCCAATTCAATGCCATACAACTAAAATAGACAACACCCCATAGGAAGTTCACGTTGATTTACAGTTGATCCAAACTAAACATCAATAGCTTTTTTAAACTCACCATGGCTTACCATCATCACGTGATGAGCTGATCATGTTATTCCCTTAATTTTAGGTAGTCAACCTCCTAATATGCACCCATATGGGCACCCTTTTGCCTTAAAATAAAAGGAAATTGAAAATATTATTTAGGAACTATTCATTTGTACATAAAACGAGTTTTGAGACTAAAAGAGTAAAAAGATTGGCTGTGTACTTTGACATAAAAAAGACATAAAACTAAATTTAATAATCGTAAAATGGTAATAATGACTAGCATACACAATTAATAAAGCATCAAATGGTAATAATGACCAGCATACACAATTAATAAATAATCAAATGAATAGATTCATAATTTTTGTTTAATGTGTTTTAAATAATTCACTAGTTTACCAAAAAAAAATTACTAAAACCAAAATTCTTTTAAATATTTCTTTTATTTTTATTTTTTTTAATAAAAAAATTTTAAGAAAAGAAGAGTGTTTCACTCTTATCTATTATTTTTTCTTATATTATAATTTTTTTTTATTCAAAATAAGAAAAAAATATTTAAGAAATAAGAAGAAATAAAAATAATAATATAGTTTTTATGTTACAGGCAAATTTCCAAAAAATACATTTTGTAGATGTATAATATCAGATTAATAATATAGACAAAATTAAATATTAGATTTTAAAGATAACACTCAAAATAAATGACAACGCAATCATTAATAAAAAGACAATAAGATTGACAATGAAATTGGTGTTACATGATTAGATTAAGGAATTATTTGGATGATTGTGTGCAAGTACAAGGAATGAGATTAAAGACCAAAGGGAGAAGTATGTAAGAAGAAGTGGTTGATTTTTTGAAGGACCGGAGGGGCAGTAGATATGGTCAAATCCAATGGTAAATTTATGTTGTTATGTATGCATTGATGCAATCAATCCAAACTAGAGCGCATCTGCTAGAGGAGGAGACTGGAGAGTGTTACACACCAAAATGTCACACTTAAGTGTCACATCTATTATGCACCTAAGTGTCGTAAGTGTCACAAAAGTGTCGTATGCACCTTACTAAGTGTTGCATGCACTTTATCAAGTGTAGTATGCACCTTACTAAGTGTTGCATGCACTATGACACCATGAAAGAACATATGTCATGATCCCTAGCCTTTGTGGAGGAGAAAACCCAGCATGAGATGGTCAAAAAACTACTTTTTACCTTGATTTTTGACCCATTTTTGAAGGTAAACGTCGTCCTTCCCATGTATAGGGAGCATTGATCCTTGATCAATGCTCCTTGTTGAACTATGGGGGAGCATCGACAACACTCTGTACTCAGTGTTGGGGGAACAATGATGTTGTTGAGGAAGTTTTGGTTATTCTAAGGGTAAACTCTAAGATACTCTTAAGTGGTTTTAATCAAGGGGTTGAGTCATGAGTTGAGTCACCCATATTCCTTCCATTGTGGGTAACCAAATTCTAACCTAAGGAGCTAAATCCTCAACTATTTCCTAGAATCCTTCATGGTGGTTAATCCTCTCAAATCCTATATAATGAGACCACTCAAAGGTGAAAAGGGGAGAAAGGATTTTAGAGAGGATTGCATTTCATTCTTTTTGCATTCTATTGAAGTTGAGTCTCACACATCATTAGTTTCATCTCCGTGGACCTTTCTGAGTAAACAAAGCCATTAAAATCAACCAGTTCTCTAATAAAATCAACTAGACATTTTTTGGTTTATAGTACACCAACAATAGCATAAGGTTAGAGTCTTTGGACTAGGAAAAGTGAGTAAATTGTCCAAGGTTACTAAACAAGATTGTAGAACACTAAAGAGTGATCAAATCAAACTGTCATGGAACCCCCTCTGACACAAAGGTTAAACACGAGGTTGCGTGCGGAAGAGCAACAGAGATTGCCCCTCCAAAGCTTGACCAATTGTAGTGGAAAGAGCGTATATTGGGGGTTTTTCTTGAGAAAATATTGGTTTCATTTGGTCTCAATTCTTCATGAATACTGAATCTGTTCGAGGTCCTCAGGAGTCTTATCGGTCCACTTGTCTTCAATTCTCTTGAAGAAATTCAGACTTTGTTATCCTATCCATACATTTGGTCCTGACTATCGATTGTACCCCCCTAGTAGTCGACTGCGAGTCGGTAACCTTAGTGGCCTTTCCTAGGTATCTATAGAGGTGATTGTGGGGGGATTCCCATAGTACCTAAGGCAGATGTCTTATCACACTTTCAGTGCCCTTAGAGGGTGACCCCGCAAAGTGAGGGTTGCTTGCACCGAGAAGGGTTGTTACATGGAGGTTGGGGTAACTGCTTCTCATATACTCACTGACAGCTTGGCATCCCTTCTTTAGAAGATCCTTCTATCTGTTGTTGCTTGGTTAATTACATGTAGATATTTTTTAGGGGTGTGTGTTTTCAAAGTTCATAGTTGGCCTTAAGGATTTTTGTTTTACTTTCACTGTGGTGGATCAAGGGATTCGAAGATCTCACAGAATGCAATATTTGGATCATGAAGTTCAGGAACCTCAACACAACCCTTCTTATGAAGGAAAGGTCGAAGAGCAAACTTCTGAAACCAAGAGTGTAGCTTCTGGAAGTGTCCAACACATAGAGGAACCATGCACAACCTTCATGGAAGGCCTTGTATCTTATGAAAATCCCTCTTTAACTGATCCACTTGGTCCATTACTCATTGAACAATCATCCACGAGATTTCTTGATGCTTATTCTTCTTTCTATTTACCATCTATTTCAGCCACTCGTCAATATTTCTGCATGAACCCACCGACATTTAGTTTTCCAGAAGGATTAGGAGTTTCACCTCCTCTATCCACAGCTCTTGTAGTTGATCCTAAAAGAGCACAGATCACTATTGTTGTTGCTTCTTCTTTACCAGGAAAAATGGTGACCCGAGTTACTCTGACACAACCACTTCCGAGTACATCTATCTTCATGCATGGGCCGAGTAATACTCTTGCTTCACTAATCCCACATATTCACACACCAATTTCTTTACTTGGTCATCCCACCAGTCAGATGGCCAGTAGTCAAGTCATTAAAACAACCACATTTACACAAGCTACTCAACCCACATCTCCAAATTTACAAATGGGAAGTTCGTTTATACCTTTCATTGGAGGTCAATCTTCAATGGGAAGCTAACCTTTAGCTGGGGGGAAACCTTCGGCTAGAGGGAAAAAACATTTTGGGGGGAAACCCTCAGCCATGGGGAAATATCCTATGTGGGGGAAACATCAAAAAACCTAGGGGAAAGTCACTCCTACAAGTCCTTCCATCTCTACTACTAGCCTGCATCCTAGACAACCATATCTAGGAGTTGAAAATCCTTTATGGGGTCAACCTATTTTAATGGGCATTCCTTCGCAAGGAAATTTTCCCAATCAATCTATGAACCCTGTGATTCCTATACAACATCCCCCTCAAACATAGTATATGGGAGGTCCATCGGGCCAACCACAATAGATGGGGGACCGTCAGGTCAATCGTAGTTCATGGGGAGGGGACTCAGGTCAATGAAAATACATGGGGGGTCATCCACAATACATGGGAGGACCATATGGTTTTTCCATCCCATCGCAACCTATATATGGTCCTGATGGTGTTCCTATGTCACATGGTTACTACCAGTATCCATAAGCTAACCGACAGCTTCCATTCTTGGCTACATTAGATCTGCCTGATCTGTCACATTTGACCAATGATCTCATACTGCATGCTCTGTTTTGGCCACCAATCCCTGCCAAACTACCATCTGATATCCCAGAATTCGACGGCAAACCTAGAGAAGACCCTAATAACCATGTAATGACCTTCCATATTTGGTGTTCTTCGAACTCTTTGATGGATGACTCTGTTCATTTAACACTTTTCTAGAGAAGTCTCACAGGCTCGGCAGAAAAATGGTATATCGAGTTGCCACGACACTCCTTTATCAACTTCAATACTTTAGCTATGGCATTTTTGACACATTTCCCATTGTCGATTCAATATGAAACCGATACAGATATTTTGACTTCACTTAGGCAATCCACTTCCACTCACATTTATGATGATAATACTCATGAGTGGAGGAGGTGGAGAGAGTTAATTAAATCTACCATTATGTATCAACTCCTAGAAGATTGGTTTACCAAGTCACTTTTTCCACCCATTTCTAGAGATGTCTCCATGGGAGGTGTTGTCACCGAGGAGCAAGTGATTAGTCATGCTCAATATTTGGACTTGGTATATTCCTGATCTAAAATGCTTTGCGATATAATCCCTCATGCTCCTTTCCCATCGAATGATACATCCATACTTTCTATATAATCCCATGTCGATCGCATGGTAGGTTTTGTTACCAAAATTCCTCCCTCTCCTGCACAACCCTCCAAGGTAAATGCAGTCTAATCCACTTCATCTCAACAACCTGTAGGTAAGAATAAAAACAAGGGTAAATCCAAGAAATATTCTAACACACAAGAGAGTGCAAAAGTTTTTGATACCGAACCGAAAAGGAAGGCTAAGATTCCCTTCATGATTTGTACAGAGGAACACTACATGAAATATTTCCCTCATCACGAGGATGTCACTAAATTTCTAAAAGGTAACTCCCTACCCGTCGCTCTAGCTGACCCTTTCCCAAGTCAGTGGCAACAAATGGTTGCACAAAATCATTCCCCTCTGCAAGGAGGAAATGTAGGTCATTCCCACCATGGGGATACTTCCTCAAGCATCTCTCGGGTTTTTATGTGTAAGGATATGGTTAGTCTAACGAACAGATCTAATAATTATGACACTTCTCCAGATAATCATGCCAATAGAGGTGCTACTGATAATCCATCCACTTCCACTCCTCCTCCATCCTTCGCCCCTCTTCATATCGAGAGGCTTGTTGTTGATTCAGTGTTGTGCCTGCCCAAGGGCACAATTCGAAAGTCAATTTTTAATCCAAGTGCTCACGCTGCTCAAAATTAATATGTTGTTGAAGATTTGGCGCAAGCACCTTGTCCTATTTCAACGCTTGAAGTTCTACAAAACTATCCAATCCAACGTAGAACCATGTTATCATCCATTGGAGTTGTGGATCCATAGGCGTCAAATATGATTATGTTCAATCTAGACTATTTTAAGTCGAGGCTCTCCCATCACCTGGAATTCCTTATTCAAGCTATGGTTGGTGGGAAGAACATTCATCCCAAGGCTTTGGATGAAGGAGCCTCCACCTGTATCATGTCTTTTTCCTGCTAGAGAGCCATTGGTTCTCTTGAACTTATCCAATCTCCTACCACCCTTAAGGAATTTGATGGACGTGGTTTCCAACCTTATGGACTCTTAAAATATTTTGATGTAGAGTTAAAGCGAAAAATTGTTTATGTCGACATTGAAGTGGTTGAAGCACCCCTGGATTATAATTTATTTCTTGGTCACAATTGGTTCTATGTGATGATTGTCATCGCTTCTTCATTATTTCACATTTTTCAATTTCCCCACCAAGGGAAAATTTGACTATTGACCAACTTGATTATTGCACACCAGATCTCCATAATTCCCCAGCAAAAAATACCCCTTTCCTAGGATAGTCCAAAATTTAGTACGAAAGTGTGGGGGTAGGTCTCCTCAAACATTCCTCACTCATGGGAGATTTTCCCTTACCTCCCCTTGATCCCCCACATGAGGTTTCCACATTAAACATGATTATGGCTATGGTGCAATGATCTTATGAATCATTCAATCCTTGGGTAGTACCTATCCCATATTCCACTGAAACACTAGGTGACATCATGTCACTTAGTCCACATGATATTGTACCTAAACCTTCCCTTCCTCCCTCTATCTCCATTGATCATCTTTCTTCCTCCCTCTCTGGCGAACCTATCATTATTAGTATCCAAGATCCTACACGAGTGTAGAAGAAGAGTTGACAGATGAGCCAAAGATTGCGGGGCATGTCTTCAACCTTTGGACATCATACTAAAGTTAAACCACCAACTTATTATAATGATGTTGGGGGAAAAGTACCAACCTCTGAATACTATGTTAGGAAAAAACCCACCAGTAGGTATCGATCAACGTACCAAACTCTAGACATCATGTTGGGAAGAGGCCCATTCATGGGTATTACACCAAGCATAGTTTATTCTTGTTTTCAAGCTTGTTAAAAAATGAAACTGACTTCGAGAAAAGTGCTCATTTCTATGTCAAGATTGTTAAAAAATGAAACAAATAATTTTCGAGCACAATTTGTTCTATGTTTCAAGCTCGTTAAAAATGAAGCA
Source organism: Picea engelmannii (assembly GCA_009831015.1). Taxonomy (NCBI): domain Eukaryota; kingdom Viridiplantae; phylum Streptophyta; class Pinopsida; order Pinales; family Pinaceae; genus Picea; species Picea engelmannii. The sequence goes on along the minus strand of ML838358.1, from coordinate 18,412 downwards.
GACTATGAGCACACTTCCTCGTCCTTCGAGCTCATAACCAGGAAGAGTCATATTTCGAGTGGTATTTTAACCCTTTTTTGACCTCGTAAAACTAATTGTGAAAAATGTATACTCTGGTCAATCATGACTAGAAGAGTTCTCCCTTGTATTGTTTTACACTTTTTCGGGATCGGGGGACCAAATTTACGAAAAATAACATCCATGGAGTTATCTTTAAGATATTTTCAGACTCTCTAAACATGAAAATACTCTCTAATTTTTCTTCTTTGGACTCGTAAAACATGCATTGAAGGACCCATATGGGGCCAAACCCCTCCTTCTTCAGTTTCATTAAACATATGATGAGGGACTCATTGAAGATGAGCTATACCAAGCATCTGTTATCCTCCTCAAGTTCATTAAAAAACAAAGAGGTACTCGCAAATCATGGTGCAGGAAAAATTTGAAGGAAGTGGGTTAAGTTTTTGGAAAGCATCATGGCAATAGTTTGTTGTCACCCTTGAACATGGAACTTTTTTTGTCTCGTCTTACATTTGTTTAATCTTCTTGCCTTTGATTCATACCCATCCCATGATTCCTCATACTCCTTCATCTCACCGGAAGATTCCCCTGGTGATCGTCGCACTATTTTTTGGTCTATCTCTTAGTTGATTCAATGTTGCCAAGTCACTTGTCATTCCTCACAATGTTCAAGGGAAGTTTCACCTCAAACCAACCATTTTTCAATATTATCCATTTTCATACACGTGTCAGTCAATCCTCATTTGATATATCATATTTTATCACTTTCTTGTGTTAGTTTCCTGTCGATGATGGGGGAAACATCATGGCCCTCCTTCAACGAGTTTGTTCCTATATAATTTAACACATTATCCAAGAATTAGACTTAGAAACCAATTAGTACCTTGGAGCTTGCATGCCTCAATGGAAGGTTTCCTTTACTTCGATAGTAGGTTTACACCATTGGCCTATAATTGAATTCCCATGGATGTTTGACTTCATCTCATTCATTCACATTCATTGGAATCTAATAAGGTAACTTCGGAGTCATTGTCATCATTCGTGATTTCCCTCACACTTGTTAATGATATACAGTAATGATCATCAATCAAGTGGTTTCTACCATGTTTGACATCAAGTCATCTATTCACATGGTTAGAATCGTACCATTTCAGGATCGGGATGAAGACCCTAGGTTGGGAACTCACTTTTTGATGTGATTTACCCAGGATACGAGGGAGATTATCTTAGTATTTTGGGGATTCCAGTTCACCCTAATATAAATCCCATTGATATATATTGTCACATAGATCCACTTTGTATTGGTCCATGGCTATGTTTTTTTTTCATATCATATCCCCATTGTGTATTGTTTCGTGGCTACGACTTAATCAAGTCATGGAGGTATGGATCTGCATTGTATCTCGTTGTCCATATCCTTAGTTAGTACTTTCATGGATCAGTAGTGTATTGGTCGGCGACCATGCTTTGAGTTAGTTTACTCCAAGCATAGTTATGCCTACCTCGGGGATGATACATATATATTGTTTGATGTTTTTTCTAAACTTCCACCAGGCTCTCCTACTCCATTGTCCTTGCCTTAATATTTTGTAAAGTGTTTTGGCCATCAGTTTCTCTTATGAACTCACACTTTAGGGGGCATTTGTTACACATAAAAATGTCACACTTAAGTGTCACATCTATTATGCACCTAAGTGTCACAAGTTTCGCAAAAGTGTCATATGCACCTTACTAATTGTTTCAGTACTTTATCAAGTGTTGTATGCACCTTACTAAGTGCCGCATGCACTTTGACACCATGAAAGAACATTTGTCATTATCCCTAGTCTTTGTGGAGGAGAAAACCCAACATGATATGGTTGGAAAACTATTTTTTACCTTGATTTTTGACCCATTTTTGAAGGTTAACGCCCCCCTGCCCATATATAGGTAGTGTTGATCCTTGATCAACGCTCCTTGCAGAACTATGGGGGGGCATTGACAACACTATGTACTCAATGTTGGGGGAGTGTTGATGTTGTCGAGGAATTTTTGGCTATTGTAAGAGTCAACTCCGAGATACCCTTAAGTGGTTTTGGTTGAGGGGTTGAGTCATGAGTTGAGTCGCCCATATTTCCTCCATTGTGGGTAACCAAATCCTAACCTTAGAATCTAAATCGTCAACCATTTCCTATAATCCTTCATAATGGTTAAGCCTCTCAAATCATTTATAATGAGGCCACTCAAAGGTGAAAACGGGAGAAAGGATTTTAGAGTGTCAAACCTTTGATCTTGGAGGAAGGAATCCATCAAGCATTGTCATTTTGATCTTGAGATATTGGAGGAGAGCTTGGAGGAGTTGTTGCAACGTCTACGGTTGGTTTGTAAGTACTTCACCATGTTTATCCATTAATATAACTTGGTGTATTTCCTTCATATTATTGTTTGCACATTTATGTCTATATAGATATATATGTTCTCGTCTAATGATATATTGTAGAAGTAGAAGGTTTTGTTTTGTTCCTTGAAAAAATTCTTCATTGTTATAGCAGCTTGGACAACAAGAATAAATATTGAATATCAACAAGGATAATCATCGAAAAGGAATAAGTCACACTTCTTTCTTCTATCTTCTCTGCATATAGACATAAATAATATATCTAAAGGAATGTTAGTGTCCATTTGTTTGGTTTTCTGTCTTGGTCAATAGGGGTCTAGATATCCAAGGGAGATTTTACCTATCCACGGGGGAAATATTATGTAACAGAGATATCCTAGGTGAGTTGGTGAGAACCCACTCCAATGGACAAAAACATGACATGGATGTGCCATGTGATAGGGTGTCAAGATAGGATGCATCATGACCATTAGGAAGTCAATTAAAAGCAGGGGAAATCTATAGGAGGTTCAATATGGAAGATATAATGGATTCGTGTTCTTCTTCCATATGCATAGATATGGATGGGAATTTACCTCCAAATTTACCCCATGCAGTAAATTCTTCTCACTCAAAACCACTAGACCTAGCATCTGGAACTTTTGAATCTTTGATTAGAGGAAAGGATTTTGATGAGGGATGTATATCAGGTTATGGTTTCATTAGAGCTATGTTAAATTTCAATCCGATGAGTGGAATCCCCTCCTTAGAAACCAATTCAATTGAGCACCATAATTTGGAAGGCTTGAGACTGGAAGGGATTGTGAAGTCTAGAAAATGGCGTGAGTGTATCAAGAGGAAGCAAGAGGTAGTAAATATATAGTTGGGGATAATATCAAACTGCATGAGATTCTAGAAATGGAGGATTTAGGTATTGTAGTCCAATTTTGGGCAAGAGAATGGGAAGCGATACCCTTAAGGCTTAGACAAAGGAAAATTTTAATGATGTGATAGGATATACTCCTTGTAGTATGGTTTTGGTAAAAAGATAGATGGTTTCAATTCATGGTTCAGTGATAGATGCTAACAAAATCCTTTAGATCAAATGGAAGTGAAACTCTAAACTTCTGTTTCTCAAAAAATGACACCTAGATTTCGATGCTCACTCAGCCCACATGGAGAATTTTTCGGTCTATGGTAGGATGAGGTTTTTTTAGAAATAGTGAATTCTTAAGGTATTTTCTATGAGGTGGAAAATGCTTACTATGATTATGGATACACGAGTATGGTGATGATTTAAGATGGAATGGACCTCTCTACAAGACTAGCATACTCTATTATAATTCGAAAGGGACCTATGATATTTTATCAACCTCTAGATTATGAAGGAATTCTTTTTAAGTGTGGAATATGCCATGTCTATGGCCACTTGGAAGATGAATTTCCACTGCTAAATAGATGAAAACTTTGGATGCATGAGCAACAAGATGACAAGGGTATTGCATTATATCCAAGGATTAGGGTACTCTCTAAGGGAATACCAAAAATCTATCCTAAGGAAAATTATTTTCTGAAAGAAAAAGAAATGATGGATATTGGTCAGTAGGAGGTGCAATCTTTGGAACCAGAAAATAATAGAATTAAAATATCACAAGAATTGGGTAAGCAAAAAAATTCTCCTCCACCTGATAATGAAAAGAATTCTAAAAAATTATTTTCTAGGTCATGGGAAGTAGGGTTAGATAATAATGGTAAGGAAAAATTTAGCGAATTTATCCCCAATCTATCAAGGATAAAAATCCTTAAGCCTCCTCCTCTTATACCCCTAGAAGGGTTAGGAGGGTTACAATGTATACTCACTCATCAAATCTATGAATTCAACTAGGAAGCAAGTTGAGTTGTAACCCCAATGTGATTCACAATCCTATGAGGTTAAAAATACAACCTTACACCAAGGACTAGAGGTTTGTCTACGTTTTCGAGTGGGATAGAAGGGGGTTTGGGCTCTTTGGAAGAAAATGACTCCAAAGCATCTTAGAGAGGAAGAAAATAGTTTTTATCTCTAGCTCAAAAGAAAGAAAATTATGAAGCAAAAAGCGGGATACAATTGTCATTGTTTGGGTATCTTAGAGAAAATTCTCTCAGAAATGTTTCAAAATTATTTTTCTGACCCTGAATTGCAAAGGACTTTCCAATTCTGCAAACAAATTGGCCCCAAAAATGTTAATAGATGTAAATAACCCATTTGTCATTTTTTTGCAAGAACAAATAACATATGGAGAGAAAAAAATTTAGGACCTTTCCAATAATTTAAGGGGGTGGGATTTTAGTTATATTGATGATATAGGGAGATATGGGGAAACATTTCATGGTGGAAAAAAAGGATCTTTCTCATATTATAATTCTTGGGATTTTTTTATCAGGTCTAGTCGACTTTTGTTTTCTCTCTGGAAAGAAATCACTTGTTTGAATATCTATGGTCCCTACTTGGATTGGAATACTGGGAAAAAATATTCAACATTGAATTCATTTAAAGAGGTTTGGTTGTGGGAGGGACTTAAATTTCTCACTGGGAGCATTGTAGGTTTGGGCCCAACAACCCAGGTGGATTATCTGTCTAATTACTTTATAAACAAACTAGAGCTGGTGGGATTATTGGATATAGAACCTACAAAGTTAAATCCAAGTTGGAGAAACAAGGGAATAGGGGAGGTCAGAATTGCAAAAAACTAGATCAATGTTTTATCTTTGAATATTTTCTTGAAGAATCTATAAGAATCCATCAATGGGTTTCCACTGGGGGGAACTCTGACAATAACCCGGTGCTCTTGGAGGTGGTCCAAGCACATTGAAAACCACCCAATCCCTTCAAAATGAACACTAAATGGTTAAAAGAGGAGGAATTTTTTAATACGATAAAATAAGATTGGAAGCCTTTTGATGTCTCCTATTTAATTTCATCATAATCTAAAGAGGGTAAAACAAGTTGTAGTGAAATGGTCTCTAGGATTAAAAAAAATAGAAGGATGAAAATACTCTCATGGAATTAGAATAAATTCTAACATCACACTATAATAGTGAGGGATTTGGCTATATTTCATACGAATAGAACAATGGAGGCTTAAATTCAAGGCTATTTTTCTATAGGTAAGAGATGAGAACACAAAGATTTTTCACAAACACACCAACTATAGAAAAAATATAAACTATGTATGGAACATAGAGAAGAAATATGGAACATTGGCAACTAACTTCAATAATATGGTAGCAAATGGTGTAAATTACTTCCAATTGATTTTTAAGGTTGAATCTCAAGTTATTATTGCAAAAGTGATCAGATTGTTAATCTCTTTCCCAAGCTTTGTCAATATGGAATATATTCAATATTTAATCATAGAAGTAGGTAAAGAAGAACTTCTCTCCATTCTACAAAGCTTTCAAAAGGATAAAATCCCTAGTCCATATGTGCTCCTGGTATAATTTTTTCTGGGATATTATGATTTTATCAAAGAATATTTATGGAGAGTGGTTGAATCATCAAGAACCAGAGGGAAAACTTTGGCATATTTTAACAAAACATTCATAGCCTTGATAAAAAAACATACTATAATCCAACTTTCTTTGAAAAATTTCAGCCAATATCCCTATGTAACTCAATTTATAAAATTATTCCAAAGATTATTGCTATAAGGATGAAAGGAATCTGGTCCCGACTGATCTCTCCATAACAGTTTGAATTTTTGGAGGGGAGGAAAATTCACAAGGTAGTGTGAGTTGCATGCTCAAGAAGGTTTACACTCAATCAAAACAAAAAACTTAAGATCTATGATAGTAAAAGTGGACCTATCCAAAGCCTTTAATAGAGTGTGTTGCTCTATATAAGATTAATTCATATTCATTTGGGGCTTTGTCACCATTTTTTTGTTTGGGTGATGAATTTTATCATTTCATTCTCTTTTGAAGTCCTTATAAATGGTGTAGTATCTCCCTTCATCCAACCAAAAAGGGGGCTTAGGCAGGGGTGCCCTCTATCCC
>ML838357.1:12435-26399 GCA_009831015.1 Picea engelmannii | reverse complement strand
AATGACAATGATACTTTCATGTGCTTATTTGTCAATTTCTTGGAAGGAAAGGTTGCAACCAATTTCTTTGACCTTCCTCCTAAAATTATGTCTACTTGGCAGGAGTTAGTCTATTGGCTCAAATCCAGCTATGGGAAATATAAAATCCCAACTGAGAAGTTACGAGAGTACAATAACATTTCCTATAATAATGGTGAGACCATCAATTCCTTCAACTTTTGTTTCACCAAGTTATACAATCAAATACCTCAACTCATTCGACTTCAGAACTAAGCCACTTTCATGCATTATTATAATGCATTACCTTCCCCCTATTGTCATAGGCTCGAGGAAAAATCCATTGATAACCTCGGTTCCTCTCTGCATACGTTTTTGGAGTATGAAGAAAAAATCAAAAGAACAGGTCTTCCTCAGGGAGAATCGGTTAAACAGATAGACATGTTGGCCCTCTTACAACTAGTACAAGATATAATTAATTGTATGATAGCGTATGAGAGAAAGGGAAATGTCTCCCCTCTCACCCCTGGAGCTTCATCCTCTTTTGCACCCCCCTTTAGAATTCCAATTGAAAATAATTTTCAGCCTAAAGATATCATGCCTCGAAGTTGGTGTAACGTTTGCAAGTAACAGCACCAGGAAACCACATGTGAGGTAAGGAAGAGTGCCAAAGATAAGATCTTTGATAAAAGACCAGAAACTACCATCATTGTCCTAAATTTTGCAGACCCAGAATATGTCATGATCATTAATACTAGGAACAAATCCTATGCTCCGAAAGACAAACACGATCCTCCCCACAATTCTTCTAGCTCAAGTTCATCCTCACCAACTGCTACTATTCAGGTTCCTAAGGTTCCTAATAGTCAAGGAACTACTTCTCCTCTCCCCTCTTCCAAATATAATATCCTAAATCAGTTGTCCAACATCAAAGAATATGTGACCCTTCTGGAGATGGTTGTCGTCCCTGAACAACAAAGGCATCTAAACCAATTCATGGAAGGAAAATATTTTGTTGTATCCAACCTCTCTAAAGAGGTAAATGAAGAGTATTTGTCTGTAAATAAAGTAGGTGTACATAACTTTAGATACCTTGTAAAAAATCTCCCTTTTTATATTTCTGTAAATATTATGGATAAGATCACCCATTGTTGCCTCATTGATGGCGATTCGGGCCCAAGTGTAATGTCAAATATTATTATGGAAGATCTAGGCTTGTCTTGTACAAACGAAAAATGCCAAAAGAATTCTCTCTTATAATAGTCTACAAAAAATGACCATAGGTGAGATTAAATATGTGACCTTAGTTTTGTGCGCACACCCTGAAATAAGGACAACCCTTAGTATTCAAGTAATTGATATGCTATTAAAAAATTACTCAATCATCTTGGGAAGATATTGTCATACTTTGATGGGTGGATACCTCTCACTCGATGGGACACACTTATTCGTTCCTCGAAATGGTAAAAACATTATAGTCCTTAGAGAGGGAATGGTTTTACCTAACATAGAGAGTGTCCCACAACCTAATGTGAACTATATCGAAGAGGACCTAGAAGTGTATTCCATATTTTCCTAGGAGGATAACATTCCCTTGGAAAAAATTGATTTAGATGATGGTATGTGGCACATGCACTTTGATGGTTCATGCTCTAGTGAAGGTAATGAAGATGGAATTATATTATACTCTCCTGTGGGGAAAATTCATAACTTTTTTATAGGTTGGAGTTTTCTTGCACAAACAATGTCATTGAATTCGAAGATTTATTAATAGTCATTGAAAACACCTATTATCTAGGTTGTGGTCACCTTACAGTTTTTGGATATTCTGAGCTTGTTGTGAACCTTGTACGTAATATATACTCTCTTAGCAACAAGTTGATGAAACGGTACACCCAAACTATTTGGGAACTTATATCAAACCTATTATCTTTAAACATTACCCATGTTAAGAGGGAATTGAACTCAATGTATGATCGATTAGTTTTTTTTGCAGCCTCTCCTAATCGACAAGTTATTCCACACAGACCTGATTGTACTTTTCAATATCTATATCGTCCACATATCCTTGATAATATAGAATCCTGGCAGGTCTTCCCTAGAGATGAGAGCATCTATACTTTAATTCAAAATGAACCTTATAAGCCCAAGGAAATTATATCCATAGAAGATAAAAATATCCCTAAAGGCTTGACTCCTCTAGGGAGTTCATTTTCATTGAGTGATGTAGGAAATAAAGAGAAACATAAAGAATAGGAGTCAAAAAGGAAGGTGGGTGAAACCATCTCCTTGAACATTGGGATACCCGAGCCTCCAAAGAATGTTAAAATAGGTGCCCAATGTTCTGACAAAGATAAAATGAAGTTTGCCAAGATTCTTGGTGAATTTCAGGATGTTTTTGCTTGGTATTATGAGAATCTTTGTGGTGTCGATCCTTCTCTTATACAACATGTTATTCCCATCAAGGAAGGTATAAAACCAGTTAGGAAAAAAAAATACCTATCAACCCTGCACTGGAAGAAACTATTCGAAAGGAGTTATTCTTGAAGGCTAGAATCATCTTTCGAGTCAAGTATTCTGAATGGGTGTCAAATTTAGTTCCTGTTCGGAGATCCACTGATCATATAATATTTTGCGTTGATTTTCGCAAATTTAATAGGGATTTTATAAAATATCACTTTCCTCTCCCCAACATGGAATTGATTTTGCAACAAGTTGCAGGGTCACAAATGATGCCCCTACTTGACGGTTTTTCGGGTTAAAATCAAATCAAGGTTAAATAGGCAGATAAATACAAAACCACCTTTATTACTCATTGGGGTACCTTGGCTTATGAACTTATTCCTTCTAGCTTATCTCATGTGAGTACAACTTTTAAAAGACCTATGCAAATAACTTTTGATGATTTGATTGGTAAGATTATTCATGTCTATCTTGATGATATAATCTTGTACTTTAAAGGGCTACCAATTTTATCAAAGTTTCAAGAAGTATGGATGGGTCCTTTCAATATCTCTTTTGTCCTGGGTACTAACTCTTACATTCTAAAAGATTTACAGGAGCGATTGTTTTCCTACACCACTGACGGTTCTCACTTAAAACACTACGTGGAACCAACTTGAAAGGTTTTAACGCTGTTTGGATTTTCTATATATTAGTAGTCTAGTTATGTTTCCATTTTCACCATTGCTTTTCAATTCTTCTTTTACAATAGTTTAAATTATGCTTTCCTTTTAATAGCTTCCTCCTGCTTTTGAAATTTTGTCATTTTATTTCTATTGTTTTAAATTTTGTAGTCCCATTTCTGTCATGAATTTTATTGCTTTTCATCTTTTAGTTTAATTTTGGTCAAGAATAAGATGTTGGATCAGTTCTGCCACAGTAAGACTCTTGCAAGGTATTGTTAGTTAATAACAATCAAGATTACACAATTGTTATGATGTTCCCCCTGAAAGCATAATTGAATTTGTTATTTGCCTTCACTATTGTCTTATAAGGAAATTTGTTATCCCTCGCTTATGCTTTCCATTTCCTCATCCATTTGAGAGTTAAGAGAGAAAGTCCATAATTTTGTTTTTTCCTCCTATAAGTCAAGAGAAAATTTTGGTTGAATGATTATGCGTACAGGGATAAACCCCCTCATACTTAACATTTTTCATGAGTTATTCCCAAATTTGCGATTATTTTTCCATTAAATCCACTCACTTCCCCCTGTTACATAATCATTATGGTTATACCTTCTTAACCTGCTATTTTTGGTCTGTGAAACCAACATTCTAAGTTCTTAATATGTTGGAAACTTATTTCCCTAGGGAGTCACCAGTTTGTTGACGATTAAAATCACAACGAGGATTTCGCCTGCAAAGTATTGCTAAAGCCTATTATTTAAACTATGCTAATGATATACAATACTAGTAGGTGGGACCCCCTTGTAGTCTGGAGGCTCAGAGATAGTCTTATCACACATTTTATGTTGTTGTTTTGATGCTTCTTATAGGGTTCTACATGGTTTATGATGAAGTATTGGTTTTGTTTGCGACATAATGGAAGATGGATAATGCATTTTATGTGTTCATTTTGTTATTCTAAGCTCTAAATTCCATGTTATAAATGGATTATATTTACTGTTATTACATTCTCTATTGTTTCCATGATTCATTACCTACTACAAATGCACAAGACACATGTTAGTAACAACAAGAAACAAGAGCAATAGAAAGGAACTTATGAAAAAAATCCAAGAAATGGAACTATACTATACTATGATATACTATGTGCAAATGAAATAAAAAGGTATTAGTGTTAGTCCTAACTAGCAATGTTAGTGGCTATACAAATTATATTTGAGTTATATTGGGCGCATTTGATATATGTTATAGTATGGTTTTGGAAATGGTTAAAATGGATTGGGTTGGCGCAATTGGAAAGCGATATGTGTAAGTTTCGATGCATGGAATTAATGGCATGGGATTAATGTTATTGTTTTGGCTGGATGGCGTGTACTACGAAATTGAATGGAGTGGAGGATGGAAGTGACATGTAGTAAATGCATGCCACTCCTTACTTCTCCCACTGGGGTATCACCCTACCATGGTTATTGTTCATTTGGTTTTGTTGTGGTTAAGCTCTAAGATTCAGGCGTGGAAGAAACTACTCGACCCACTCGCCCTTTTTAAAGACATTGGTTACACGTATGGTTCTTTTCACCCATCCATGAATTCGCTCTGTGTATAAAATGAAAGTTGGATCGATAATGTGTTGGTTTGTGTTTTCTTGAGATTGGAAACAATGTAAATGCATGGGTGTTTTCTCTAGAATGACTGTGTGGTTATTCGTTTGCAAATGAAAAAATTGATGGTTGAAGTTGTGAATTCATTGGTGGTTATGTGTGGAGGAAACTATGATGGCTCACTGATGTTTTAAGTAGTTATGGGTATTTTGTTGGAGGGTTTTGCTCTGTTTAGCCTTGTTGGCTACCTCCTCACAATTAGTGGTAACCATAACCCATTGTTTTTAGTTGTTATGGCATTGTTGTGTATGTTTCAAACTCCTTTTGGTCACTGTGTATCCTCGAGAGCCATGTTTGTGGGTTTTTCACCTAGTCGTGGGGTTATTTTGTGGTATTGGCATCAAAATAGTTGGTTATGGGGGCCCATTATGCTAAGAAGTATGCTTTATGATACCTGGGGTCTGCATTTCCATTGGCATTTTTATAAATTGGTTCATCTATTGGGAAAAGCGCAAGGTTTATGCCTCTATACATTCTTGTTATTGATTACTGTCTAGTGAGAAATCTATGCTCCTCTGCATTGTTGCCACCCTACCTGGTGTTGAACTGTCACATTATTTTACATGCTAAGAGTTATACAATCTTGTGGTTCCACCGTGCTTGTTTTGGAGGTTCCCACCTACTGTTGATATAGTCGACCTCTAGTCTTTATGTGTTTTGGTGATCGAGCGAACCCTTGGTTATTTCTTGTGTTCATCGTTACAGAGCCCAATTTGGATAACCCTAACCATTCACACTCTTGTCGGGTATCTTGTTGACTGTCATAAATTGGTTAAGTCGTTTCAACAATAGCTTTGATATTTGTCTCATCTTTGTTTGATCGAGTTGTTGGAAAGTTGTAATTTGTCAATCATAATTGGTATACAGTTGCTGCCTCCTTTTTTGTGACAGTTAAATCGATAACCCAACTTGTTTGTTTTTTATTGAATTGGTTGATTGGGAGTAATTGGTAATGGACAATCACAGGGAAGCCTCTTTTCGTTATGTGTTGGTCCGTGTGTTCCTACAACATGGTATCAATTGAATTTTGTGGTTGTTGTGTGTTTAATTTGTCCCGATTGGGATCATTACAAATTGGAAAATTGATGATTGAGACTTGGTTGTTTACTGTGTATGGTTTATGGAGACATTGTGCATCGTTTTGTTTTATTGCACCATCAGATATGAAGCATGGGGTTTTTGTAGTATGGTTTCATTGCAATTTTAATTGTTAATATTGTCAAAGGAATGGAATCGGGCATGTTTTAAAAGAGTCTGTTCAACTCAGGAAAGACCCGTGTCTATGTTTGATTTGGGGATTTACGAATTATGGGTAGTGGTTGATATTTTTTTATGCTGAACAGAGTTGAGGAAATATGATTGAGTGTTCCTTGGGATTTTGTTTTAAATATAAAAGGGAAGGAAATGAAAGGAAACATAATTATTTTAAAAACATGGGTGAAAGGCATGATGATTATGATTATGATTATACACTGTATTAATTGAAATTTTTTAAAGAAGTTGGATGTGGGACGGTGAAGAAGTTTTAACACACAATAATTGTTTAATTGGTATTGGATAATTTGCATTGAATACATAACTATTTTATGGATTACTTAATTGATTTTACGAACAATATTCATTCTTTTCCCTACCATTATTTCACTTTTCGCACATTACAATCCCCTCGCCTTCCCATATTCATTATCCAAACCCTATTCTTAAAATTTAATTATAGTTAATATAAATTATGTATCATACCATTTAAAGGATCGTAGGGATGAATTACAGTAATATATTCTTTTGATTTACGACATAGTTGATTTTTTTATGTTATGAGAAGTAATCATAATCTTTTCCCCCTCATTTTAAACATTTTTCGCTCAATACAACCGCTCACATATCTCAGAACCCTTGTTCACCCCCTGCTCATTGAAAACTATTAAATGATTTGTATGGATTAGATTGCACGAGTCTGTGTTGGCAACAACCAATTTTTTTGATTTTTATCGAAGTCACCACAAATAAATTATATCTTTATGTAGTTTCCACCACCTTTCATTTGTAAATGTTTACATTTTTGAGTTTCGAAGCGATGATTGGATTAAAGCTTACCTTATTGAGTTTTTATCATTTTCATTTTCGTTTGTTTTATTTTTAATTCATGACTATAAGCATGAATTTAAACATAAAACTTGGTTTGGTTTAATAATCTTTTACCTCAGAAATATCATTTTAAAAAGCCGCCCATATGTGATTAAAATTCAAATATTATGAAATGGTTGATTAATCCATTATCGATTTTTTTCTTGTTTTATTATGGTTGTTATGAATTCAATGGTTTGATAGTTCATTGTCAAAATGTTTTGATGCATGAAGAACCTTGGTTAACTATTGATAAGTTTAATTGTCATATCAACATTTATGCAAATGAGTACAGACATGCTATACTTGCGTTTCACCTTACCTTGTTGGCTCAAAAAATTAATGAAGCTATTCATTATGTGCATAGGTTTTGTACTCTGTAGGTTTTGGCACTCATCGTGAGACATGGTAGGGAATTCTATGAACCCTCTGGTTTTTGTTTTCCCTAACTCATCTTTCCAAGTTACGATAGTCCCCAAACTTTGCAATTTGTGTGCCATTACATTTCGCACAGACTTTTCTATGCTCCTCATCTTCTGGAAATGAAACCCACATCATGTTGTATCCTTTCCACAGTGGCAATGGCACCTGTGATGTGAATCCAACCAAATGAATCTGAGTTTTTTTGTTTAAAAAACCCGTAATTGCTTACCTGAGACACGTTTTTGCGGGAAGGTTTCTGAGCAAACGGTTACAAATTTCCCCACGTCGTTTAAATCCCATTTCGGAAATGGGGTCATTTACCTTCCTCAAGGGAATTGTTTTTAGAAACCACATATATTTATAGATACATATCGTTATTTGGAGGGAAAAATTTTAGAACTTCTTTTGCGGTTGAGGTAAGCATTTTTTTTTTTTTTTGCTTAGAGATTCAAGCATGCTATGGGTTTGGCTAGGGTTCAAGATTATATTCCTTTCTATCTGTTTATGATTCTGCATAAAATGATTAATATTTATCAGAAACAGAATTTTAACCCACTGTTAAATCTTTTTCACCATGGGCTTATTCAAATTCTGTTGTTGTCAGATCTAGCTTAGATAGGGGATACTTGGGAAGATTTCTTGTGCAGAAACAATTTCACCTTGCCCAAGAACACAATAGACTCGCCTCTGCATTTCGATATAAACCCCAACCCTTGTATAGCTAACCCTACTATCAAAGACCTATGTGTTGGTCCACAAAAATACCATGCGGTCACAGATCAACCCTCTACTGTTGTTTGAAACCCATTGGGAGAAAGGTCATGATGTAATTTTGTGCCCATAAAATTATTGGAGGAAGTCTTAGATGTATTAAAGGATAAAAACCCTCCTATTAATGAGTCGAATCAAGGTTTCATTAACAAATCAATTGTGAATAAAAACCGCAAGAATAAGGAACAAAGTAATTCAGATTTAAATTTGGCAAACAAGAGGATTGAGCAGGCTGGTAATGTGTTTGTTACAAACTCAACAAATTTTAACACCTTCATAAATTCAGATTCTTCTTTGTCTAATCTATGAAATGGTAAAAGTTTTTTTGATTCTTTTTTTATTTGATTCGGTTGGGAAAATAACATAGATAGATTTATTTATTTATTATTTTTTTACTATTTAAGACTAGCTACAAAATCCTGTAGCTTATCTTTTGAAATTATTAGTTTGTATTTTTTTTTTCTAAAATTCAATTTTGTTTTGTTATTTTCAGGGAAATAATAGTTATGGTGCTATTCACAAGGAGAATTAATCCTGGATCATGTGCTGCTTGGCTTAGTCATTTCTCATTTTGTTTGATAAAACAATTTCATTTATGTAGTTAATTTTGATGAACAAACTCCTACATGAGTGTTTCTTTCTTATCCTATTTTTGTAAAGCAATTTGATTTTCTAGGATTACCCTCTATCTTGCATGATAAGAGGTTGTTAATCCAGGACAAGTTTAAATAGTAGTTGTTGTTTAGTAGTAAAAACATCTTTGATTCGAACGCATTATGGACATGTAATTCCCAATACTGTATGGATAAGTTGTTCACATCTCAGCTTTAGACCAGCGTGACACTATTCCATTATGTTTTTCCTTTTATATTATGAAATATTAATATGCTAAAACAACTTTAGTCTTATTAGCATATAATGTTTCATTTTATTCAACACTTTAAATTATGTCTATAATGTTTTGTTCATATATTGTATATGTGATCATTATTTCATTTTAATATCATTGATTTATGGTTGATGTTAAATTGATTTGTTATATGAATGTTTCATGTTAAATTTATTTTACTATAAGCACTCATCATTACAAGGTCATTGGATCTATATGTTTATTTATCTTCTCTTATATCATTTCTCCAAAAATACCTTCAGTTTATTCTTGGAATTTTAGAACAAGTCTATTACAGGTTTCTCTCATAGGCAAGATAGCTGGAAATTTGAATTACGCAGGGATATAAACACATTTTGTGACTAATCATGAGTTTAGTTTTATTCGTATTTAATCTCTGTTATTAGTTTATTTATTAATGAAATAAGAAAATTTAAATTGGTTGTGACCATTATTTTGTTCTTGTTTCAAATTATGTTTTATTAGTATCTTTAGAGTTCTTAGATTTTAAAATATTAAACAAAAAATATAAAAATATGTGTTTTCTTTATCTACTTCGTAAACAATTGCAAAAGCATTGATTTCGCAAGACATCCACCAAAACTTGCAATTTGTAAATACCCTATTCATATTTATGTTTATGTTTTAACACTTGTAAATAATTAAATTCATGTACATAGTATCGTAGTTATAGATTTAGAATAGTTTATTTATTTTCTTTGTTTTAGGACCCTAGTTGGCTAATGGAGCCATTAAACCCGTCAGGATAGATCATACTAAATGGCTTGGGTTAATTAGACAACCTCAGTCTGGATCTATCCTTCCATTTGATGGTGTGTCACTTACACCCATCAACAAATGGCACTAGAAGGAGAGCCAAGGTTGAATTAATGATTAAATGTTTCACCCCTCAGCCTTTCATAATTCCAGATTTATAAATCCTTCTTATGTGTCATCTTATAATGCACTGCAAGGTAGGTTAGATGACAAGCTAACTATTTGGAGTCAATTTATTCAATTTCTTAATTTTTCATGGCTCCTCCCCAAATCATTGTGTTGGAACATGCTTTCAATGTCTGATTACCAGTTATTCCCAACAAGACAACTGATTTATTTTCAGAACTCACCTTTGATGGTGGAGGGAACACATATACAGTAGACCATATTTATAAATGTTTAAGACATAATATCATTGATCCTAATGTTAAATGCAGATTGTTTCCTCTCACTTTCCAAGGTCGGGTTAAATATTGGTTTGAATATTTTTCAGCTAATTCGATTCATTCTTTGTCTGAGTTTGTAATTAATTTTTTATCATATTCTAACAATTATTATGATGATGAATTAAGTGAAGAATTAAGTTTCTTAAGGAAAGAAAATGGTGAATCATTCAATGATTTTGGAATTAGATTCATACATGTTTGTACCAGATTCCATTTGAAAGAAATTCCACTTATTAATGAATGGTTTGAATATCGCGTTTGTCTCTCAGAAAAGAAAGATCAATTAATTGTTAAGCAATCTAAATTGAGCACTAATCCTCAATCTCAAGATGGTTCAAGTTTTCATGTTGATATTGAAGATTTTGAAGCACCACAATTTTTGTCAACTTCTTTCATTTTGGCAAATCATGAGAAACATCATATTTTACAAAATGAAATTGTCACCTCTAATCACTCTTTGCCAAAAATGTATCCTCCTGTCGAAGAAGGATCCTTGAATTTAAAATATGACAGTTTTCACACTCTCATATATTTTATAATTGTTTCTAAAGTAAAAGAGGTCGAATGTGAAATTGATAATCATGTGGACAATAAAACTTCCCCTAATTTAGTTGAACAAGTCCATGATCAATCAATAGGAGACAAAATCATTAGTCAGACTATTAATCAACCTTCTATCTCCAGTGATTTGCTCTCAAATTTTCCCTTACACAAGGAACCAAATTGTCTCTTAGAAACTATCTCGTACTCTTTAAAAGAGAATACAACATAGGTTGATCAGTTTATACAAGGAGAGGGAACAAAAACAGATTTCAAAACACATATACCTATCATTTCAAGAGGTGCATTTTGTCTCCTCAAATCTTCTACATATTATTCTTTGTGCCCTAATATTTTCGATCCCAATGTTGTGCAATATTACCTTGGAGAGAATTCAACATTATATAATCATGTACAAATTAATAAAGATTACCAAATAGAAGATAAAGAGGAAAATAATTCTGCCCATGAACATATTAATTTTTATTCTCATCAATTATCCGTGGGTAAATCAATAAATCATTTGAAAGAGTCTCAAATTGCATCTTCCATTAATTCATCTCAATTTGTGTTTAAAGAAGGATCTAAATTTTTCCATGATCAATTATTTGAGGTTGAAAAGTATAATTGACCAAATATTATTACCAATGATGATTATTCAAAAATGTTGGTCATTCCATTTAGTCCACCTCAAATAGTTAATATTGAAGTGTTTAAGATCAATGGAAAGTTTCAATAGAATGAGACAGTTCTCTTCCGATCGAGAATCACGATAAGTTCTCACCATCTTGATTCGACATTTTTACAAGATTCTTTCCTTGATAGTCTAATACTTTATTCTCATCAGGAATATTTATCATATGTGAATTCTTTCAAACAATCCCATGTTATTAATTGCATGTATTATGATAGGGTTGGAGATTGGTTGGAGTATTCATATCTCGAAAATTTTCCAAGGAATGGTAAGATTATCTTCACTTTATTTAGAGATCAAGGAGGTAATTTTGACACACTCATTTTCTATCCTTCAGATGGAGAAAATACATAATGAAAGGAAAATTGTCGAGAGCATGGGGAACTTCGGTCTAGGCCGATCGTTATGTCAGGTCCCCATAACTCTTACAAGCTTCACAATCTTCAAAATTGAAGAATGGTTGGAGGATTCATACAAAAAGAATTTTCAAGGGAATGGTAAGGCCATGCTTGCTTTGTTTTTAAGTGATGATGATAAAGGTAATTATGATATATTTTTGTCATTTTTCGATGTACTACCATCCTTGTTAGTAATATTTTATTTGTTTTCCATTGCAGGATTGGAGTTACTCCGATGGCTACATTGGAAGCATGATTTTACTTAGAGTTTTGATTTGTTTAGTAGTTAGAGTAGGTTTTCTTTTAGTTTTTTTCTCACTGTTTCTCTTTGTAATAACATAGTTATGAACACAAGTGGGTGCACCAAGAGAAACATAATATGTCTGTTTTCAGGGAATTCCACTTTGACCCTTCTCTCTCATCTTTGCGTTGAACATTTCTTTTCAAAAAATGCAGTATCATCATGAAAATTTTAAATGAAAATTAAAGAGATAAGTAAATCTGAACTGTAAATTCTACCCTAACCCAAGGTATCATGAGTAGGAATGCACTCATATTAATAAGGTTTTTTCTCTTTTTCTTTTAGTTTCTCTCAAGAGATATTTCATTTGATGATTTCAGATCCACCCTCATGTGAATATTTTTAATTTCCTTTTTTTGTTTTTGTTTTTGGTTCTTTTCATTTTGCTTGATTTTCATTTATTTTCTGAATAATTATATCTGAATCACCATTTCATTTGTTGAAGGGAATCAAAACTCTTATTATTTAGTCGCAGTTGATAACTTTTTAAGCACCCGAGCAGTAAGTGATAAAACTCAGATCAACAAAAGGAAGTTTATGTTCAAACAATGTTCCTGGTTTCTCATTAAAATCACAGGAAGACACAATTATCCTTAACAAACTTCTAATGCTGACCCTGTTTTAATGAGAACAAATCAATGTGCTTCCCCATCCTAGAGAAGATTTATTAACATAAATCTAATTGTCCAAATCATGATGGAAGTCATCAAAACAGAAAAGTAATTTGTAAATGATCAAACTTTCCATTCCAAACTATGATATTTTCGGTATCACCCCGCTCTCTTGAATATTATTAAGTTATGCAAATTATAAAAATATTCTAGAGATTTGAAAGAATTGTAATGTGGGAAGTGTATGTAAAGTCGTCGGGACGCTGAATAGGTATGCTGGTAATGGGTAAATGCATGCATGATACCAAGGCAACTTCGTTGGGGTATTGAACAGGCCTGTTGGCAGCGAAGAAATGTCAGGTTTAAGAATATCTTCATGTATGTCTTGTGATTTGATCAAGTATGAAGATTTTTTATCATGAATGAACGACTTTGGGACAAGATAGAGGTACTAGAGTGGGTTAAATGACATCCCTGTCAAGGCTATGGATGCCTTCTGGAAACAATGGCCATGTCAACGATATTGAGGTCATCTATATAAACATTGCTACACTTGTGATTTAAATAAGATACTAGATTACATTTTTGGACATAAATACATTCAATGCTAAACTATGTTATTTTCTGAGTTATGATTGGAATGCTTGATCTGTTTTTAACTGTTTATGAAAATTTATTTCATCTAAGCCCCTGACATAAATTTTCTGGTGATGCAAAGACAGTTGGTTTGTCTAGTATGTCGCAATTGTTGGAAGCCACCAATTTTCTCGATTTTTATTGAAGTCACCACAAATAAATTATATTTTTATGTAGTTGCCACCACCTTTCATTTGTAAATGTTTATATTTCTTAGTTTCAAAGCGATGATTGGATTAAAGCTTACCTTATTGATTTTTTATCGTTTTCATTTTCGTTTGTTTTATTTTTAATTCATGACTGTAAGCATGAATTTAAAAATATCATTTTAAAAAGCCACCCATATGTGATTAAAATTCAAATCTTATGAAATGGTTGATTAATCCATTATCAATTTTTTTCTTGTTTTATTATGGTTGTTATGAATTCAATGGTTCGATAGTTCATTTTCGAAATGTTTTGATGCATGTAGAACCTTGGTTAACTATTGATAAGTTTAATTGTCATATCAAAATTTATGCAAATGAGTACATACATGCTATACTTGTGTTTTCACCTTACCTTGCTC
>ML838357.1:0-12105 GCA_009831015.1 Picea engelmannii | reverse complement strand
TTTTTACTTTTTTACTATTTTAGACTAGCTACAGAATCCTGTAGCTTATCTTTTGAAATTATTAGATTGAATTTTTTTTCTAAAATTCAATTTCGTTTTGTTATTTTCAGGGAAATAATAGCTATGGTGTTATTCACAAGGGGAATTAATCCTAGATCATGCGCTCCTTGGCTTATTCATTTCTCATTTTGTTTGATAAAACAATTTCATTTATGTAGTTAATTTTGATGAACACACTCCTACAAGAGTGTTTCTTTGTTATCCTATTTTTGTAAAGCAATCTGATTTTTTGGGATTACCCTCTATCTTGCATGATAAGAGGTTGTTAATCCAGGACAAGTTTAAATAGTAGTTGTTGTTTAGTAGTAAAAACATCTTTGATTCAAACGCATTTTGGACATGTAATTCCCAATACTGTATGGACAAGTTGTTCACATCTCAGGTTTAGACCAACATGACACTGTTCCATTACGTTTTTCCTTTTATATTATGGAATATTAATATGTTAAAACATATTTAGTCTTATTAGCATATAATGTTTCATTTTATTCAACACTTTAAATTATGTCTATAATTTGTTGTTCATATATTGTATCTGTGATCATTATTTAATTTTAATATCATTGATTTATGCTTGATGTTAAATTGATGTGTTATATGAATTCTTCGTGTTAAATTTATTTTACTATAAGCACTCATCATTACAATGACAGTGGATCTATATGTTTATTTATCTGCTCTTATATCATTGCTGCAAAAATACCTTGAGTTTATTCTGGAAATGTTAGCACAAGTCTGTTACAGGTTTCTCTCACAGGCAAGATAAATGGAAATTTGAATTGCACAGGGATATAAACACATTTTGTGACTAATCATCGGGTTAGTTTTATTCGTATTCAATCTATGTGACTAGTTTAAATATTAATGAAATAAGACAGTTTAAATTGGTTGTGACCGTTATTTTGTTCTTGTTTCAAATTATGTTTTATTAGTATCTTTAGAGTTCTTAGATTTTAAAATATTAAAAAGAAAATATAAAAATATGTTCTTTCTTTATCTACTTCGTAAACAATTGCAAAAACATTGATTTCGCAAGACATCCACCAAAACTTGCAATTTGTAAATACCATGTTCATATTTTTATTTCTAGTTTAACACTTGTAAATAATTAAATTCATGTACATATTATCGTAGTTATAGATTTAGAATAGTTTATTTCTTTTCTTTGGTTTAGGACCCTCGTTGGATAACAGAGCCATTAAACCCATCAGCATAGATCATGCCAAATGGATTGGGTTAATTAGACAACCCCGGTCCGGATCTATCATTCCATTTGATGGTGTGTCACTTACGCCGATCAACAGTCTGATATGTTGCTAAGAAAATATTTATTTCATATTTAAAAGAGTTGTCCTGTATGGTTGTTGAAGAAACTATTTGTTAATTAATAATGCATACATGAATGAGATTTTTCAACAGAAGCAGGCATGGTCGGGGTAACCAAGGAAGAGAAAATTGGAAAAGGGGCCCTAGAAGGCCAAGGTTCTATATACAATTTGATGCAGACTCACAAGAGTTAGGCGAGCCATTTGAAGATGGATTTTTTAATTGGATTGGGAAAGGAGTGGTCCAACCTAGGCCTGAAAGACCTCCCTTCCAAGCCCCATAGGTCCCTGGTATCCCAGTGCCTCCTCATGTCTCACTGCAACCTGAAGTCCCTGAAAACGATGGATGGAAAGATATTATCCACCCGAAAGCCTCTGAACATTGTGGTTGGCCTAACTTATCGCTACCTTCTCCTACACCTGTTAATCAAATTTCCCAAGTTTCCCCTTTCCACTCACCAGTACAGTCTTCCCATGCAAGAAAAAGGTTAAAGATCGATGCCCACCATGCCCCGGACAAAGGAAAATCCGTTGCTTCACCTTCCTCACCCTCAAATGACTCTACCAAATATGTGTCCTCCCGCATGCATTTGAGAGATGATTTTTCTCATGTGATCAGTGAGATTAGGCCTCAAAGCTCCACACAACCTAAGGAAAATTCAGAAAGATCAAAGGGTGACAACAACAACAAGGGAAAGATTGCCTCCCAGAATGGAAAATATGGATTTTAAGTGTTTTTATTTATTGATTGTTGAGAACAATTGACTTTTGAAAATTTAGACAACACACAATTTTTTGGATATATGGTAATATATTTTTGGAAATAATTTCAATTATCATTGATATAAATTGTCAAAATATGAAAGTGATGATGGGAGTTGTTATCACTCGGAACTTGACTTGGGTTGCATGCAAGTAAATCTTGGGGTAACATCGAACCACTATAGATTGGAAACTACCCTTTCCAACCAGAAGAGGGATCTCTCAAATAATGTCACAAAAACTAATGATAAATCAATAATGCACAAAAATAGTGGACAGACTATAGGTTTTAAAAGGTTTTGGGTTTTTAGGCTTTGTGGGTTGGGCAGTGTGAATAGTTCATTAGGCATGGATTCAAATGATCATGAAAATAATATAAGTGTTCGACAATGGAAATCCATGGAAAAAAGGCAAGGTATACGCTGCTTACAGAGAAAAAGATTCATAAATGTGTGATAGCGGAATAGAGAGAAAACATATCAAAATACAAAGAGCACTTAGAAAAGAGTGAGTTCCTTGTATAAATTAGTGGAAAGAGACTGTTGGGATAGATCATCTAACAAAGGATGAGTTATGGGCCTTCAGTTCTTTGCAAGAAACAATCTATAACCAATCCTGCAACAGAGCATCTAACAAAAGGATGAATTCCATTCCAAAAAACAGTTACAAATTGAGAAGGAATCATAATAAGATCATATGAAATGGTATTGAAACTAAGCAATAGAAAAAATCTGTAAAAAACATCACAAGAATCTCTGATCTAGAAAAACCATGCCTCTGCACCGTTTTATTAAACTAAAAATGAAAGCTACAGCCCAGGAGTACCACTCCCGTGTCTCCCCCTTGTGTATTTTTTACATGTGACTATATAGAGAGAGATGCCCTCAGCCCTAAATACTTGAGTCATCAATATTTTCTTCTAAAAATAGAAAAAATGTTACAAGGACTGACACATGTAAATACTAACTAAATCTTGGAAACTAGTTCAACAGAAAATAAATACAAGTGAGAAGATGTTACTCGAATTGTCTCGAGTACCAAAGATGATGCCCTAAAAAATGGAAAAATCTACCACCTGTTGCCACTTGTAGATGATGGAACATTGTCTCCTGTAAATGATATTTTCGTAGCACTTGAAAATTCTGTAGCACCCCTCTTAATTTCGTAGTGCACTGGCGTTTTTGGCCGCTCTTTGTGGGATTCTACTATGACTCTGTCAATTGCTTCCTGTAGTATTTGATGCCACAAATCAAATCCATAGTGCATGTTTCCTTCCAAAACAATATTAACACTTTCCTTCTTATCCATTATGTATTTGTTTTCCTCCTTTAAACTCTCCTTCAACCTGCAAAATATAGTCCTCTGTTATATATTGGAGTTTAGATGCATTTGAAAGTCTCCTCGAGTGATCTGGTAGCAGATAAATCTTGATCTAGGAGAATAAATTATCATTCTGACCATCTCTACACTTTCAACAGCTAACACATATAGAACAATGGATATTTAGCTTTCAAAGTCAGGGGAGTCAACAACTAACAATGCATCTATAGGCAAAACATAAGCTGGCGAAAATCAAGGTCTCAAAAGTTGGTTGGAGATGCTCTCTGCTGAAGTTATTTACTTGCTAGCTTATGTTGAGAAATATTAGCTCAAATAAGTGGATTCTTGACATAGAGGTCCAATCTCTGAAGTAGTAGATTAGGAGAAAAACATGTAGTCATCATAATCAATGCTTTCTCAACAACTTCACATACAAAGTGTTTGTCTTGAGAGGCCTTCAACAAAAGTTGCAAAAGCAGTGGATCGTCCATGAGAGATTCTCATAACCACACATGTCAAAATTACAATGCCTGTTTTGGTACCTTGTTTGATATTAAACTAAACACTAAGGAAATCCTTGATATGTTGTAATAAATTATTCTATACATGGAAAGCTTCCCAACACAAACCTTTGAAACATTTTTTGGCCATAATGCGCAAAGAAGAGATAGAAAACCCCGGTGTATTGAATCAACCACTCTGCCCTGCTTGATTTCTTCAAGGAGCATCATCGCACCTTGTGAGCCAATATAATCTAGAAGTATTGGTGTTTTCCTGATTCTTGGTATGAGAAAGATCTCCCCCTCTGCAAATCTGAAAACAACTATAACTTCAAACCTTACAGCTCGACGAAATAACTTCAATCTTCTCTGCAATGTTGGATATGGAAATCAACTTATGCAAATATATCTCACAACACCTGTATCATCGATTGGCTTGGCGCAAGACACCTGCAATCTCGGGCATGTGTAAGCTATCTACATTTGTACTTTATTATTTTAATTCTCTCACTAGGCATATCCCACATACATTTGGATTTTGAAGATTGCGACCTTCATGTTTGACAATGCTAACATTATCATTTTGATGAGTCATGTAGAATGTAGTTTTAGCATTTGTCTTGTTTGATTTATGTGTTGACTCAAATTAGCTCATGGATTTGACTTGGTTTATTGTGTGGCTAGCATGTATGTTTGGTGTAATTTGTGCTCGACATGTGGATATGAACTCGGGATTTGTCATTGTAAACTTGATTGTGATATGGCTTAGGTTCATATTTAGGAGTAGGACCTAGGTCACTTGTGTGCACACACCACATATTTTAATTTGGTAAAAATTACAATTTCAAATCTAAAAAGACAAAAAATAGGGTTTTAGGCAGTACTAACAATGTTTTTGGAATGCAGGTCAGAAGACAAACTTAGGCAAAAATGATCAACGGGAGCTTGATGAAGAATCTGGAGGTTAAGACACTAGCCAAAAGACTTTAAGAAAACAACAAATCAAGTAGAGAGAGATGAAAACACTCTCAAAAATACCATTGCATTTTGATTGCTAACAAGAGTCACAAGGAGAGATGTTTTGTTTGATTAACTAGTTGTGTTATGAATTTTAAAGAACTAAAGGGAGTTACAAGGGGTCCCACCTACTAGTTATTATTTATTAAAAACCCTTATTATGATTTTATTACTTTTCCCCCTTAACTAAAAAGTTGGTTGAGTTTTAGTTAACTTAACTAAAGAAGTAGTTCAACTACTTCAACTAATTCTGAATTTATTAAAGGAAAAAGGGAAAGGAGGAACAAAAGGATAATAGAAGGAGAAGCATACTAAGTTTTGCACTTTGATTTTTGTTGAGATAATTCAGTTTTCATTCATTCTGTAATTCATTGGAAGCCTAATTCTCTTTTATGATAGCAAGGTCCTATTGTAGACAACAATATTCAAGGCTGAATTACATCATTAAGACACTTGTTTTTCAGAGGTGTTGATCTATCTTTGATAGTCATGTAGACCTGTCTGTTTGTGAATTAAATTCCATGACTGATAAAGGCTATTGTGCAGATTCAAGTGGGAAGAAATCCGTGGAAAGATGATCCAAATTTTAAATTTTAGTTTTTTACTTTCTGTCAAAATTCATTTTGTATGATTCATTGGGGACATCTAAGTTTGACTTTGGTCCAAAACTTCCTCAGGGAATTTTGTAAAGAGAATGATTCTTTTGATGAATTGGAATGAAATAAACGATTTCTTTATGTCTCATTTGTTTTGATTATTGACTTGGTGTCTTTTCTTCTGTCTCTATATTTATTTCAGCGTCTGTTATATTCAAAAAATACATAAATAATGAATTTTCCAGCGATCTTTCATTTATAAAAAAAGCCAGCCTAAGCACTTGTGATCAATACTTGTGAATTAGGATACAAATTTTGATGGCTATAAACATAGGGTGATATTCTCATCTATATTTCTTTAGCCAAGAAAGATATGAAAGTGCTTGAGTAAGATCATTTCATATCTTTTCCTCAACAAAACATAGCCAAATCAACAGATTTCAAGCAACGTGACTTGCCCGAAGAAAAAACTAGGGAAGTGGAAAATACACAAGAAACAGTATCCAAGGATGCAATAATTACAGGAATATCCATACTAGGTAAAAGTGATCAAGAATTATTAGCATCATTTGAATCTTTTATGAAGCAGGGGCACATTTTTCCTTTGTCATTTCGAAAAACTGAAACTCAAGTGAAAGATACCGCAAATCAAGGAGAGTCCATTGCACTTATTTCTCCCATACAATCTTTGACTCCCTTCGAAACAAGTTTTGATTTACCTTGTTTAGAGGTTATCAATATAGATGAACTGACAACTAATGAACCTAAAGATATGCCTTCATCAGATTTATTTTTCAAAAAAAAAAGGAAGGATATCATACGAAGAGAACATCAACACAAGGAGGGATAAATTACTAAAAAACATAAAATGATATATGATGGACAGGGGCAGAGTGACCCTGAATTCACAAAAGAAGTTGCAGATTCACTGGGAGCCTTTGTAACTGCTAAATTTTGGTTAGTGGATAATTTGAGAAAACAACTTGACCAAAATAATCTTCTAATTGAAAATTTTCATAATGATATGAAACAGATGGAAGTGACTTCCAAAGAAAAAATCAATTTTGATATGAATCAAGTCAGAAAGGATTTTGAATAGAAGATTAAGAAATTATAGGATAAATTGAAATTAAGTGTTCAAAATAAACACTTGAGTAATAATATGCTCTCCCAGCGAAATACATTAATGGATCAATTGTAGACTTAGATAACCTCCTTCGAGAGAACAATAATGAACATTTATGCCTTCAAGAAAAATCATCAGAGGTAAATGAGAAGTTGCAAATTGTCCAGCATGATCTGTATGAAAGTTTGGATACCATTCAAAGATGTTATAAGGTAATCAATAATTCTTTGAAGAATATTTATGAAAAGGAGAGAGAATATTTTATGGCCAGATCTAGATTCCAAGAATTTATAGTATGGAGGTAAAATCTCATTGTACCTGGAATTGACCCCTTTTCACAATTTGAGCAGATAAAAGGAGAAATGGATTTAAAGGTCTGGGAGAACACTCTTGAAGAAAGTAAAAGGGTATCTAGAGAAGAAAAAGAGGCTTGTCTTAATGTTCTTTCAACTGTAGATATGGAAATGGTAGAAATTCATGTCAGTAGTATTCATGGTACACTTGGACAAATTGAGATCGAAAAGAGTAAAGAAGATCTAAAGAAAAAGAGAGAGAGTGTACAAAATGTTATACTATAGGTAAATCATGTGGATTTACAAATGGTAAATGATCTTCTAGTGAAACCAAGTTTACAATATCAGACCACACAACAAACGGATGTTAAAATTCAAGAAAAGCTACCATTGGTGCATAAAATGGGTTTTTCATTTGAATTAAATGCAAATATCGAACCTTCCATGTTTGTTATTGCATTATTGTATCTACATGCACAATTCAAGGATCAGAAAAAACCAAGTACATCCACAAGGGAATAGAGGGTGAATGAATTGCCAAGAAGAAAAATAAATCTTAGCAGATGCTCAATATCTTCGTTATATCTTTTAGTTTAGATTGTATTCTATTTTTAGAACTAATAAGGTGGAATGTCTAACCACTTTTGGTTAAGAAACATTTTGTATAAATAAAAGTATTAAATATGTATGTTGGGATTCTTCTAGCCGGATGTAAGAGAGAACTTTATTAATATCAATTTGAAAGAGAAGACAGAGATTCTACATTTCATTTCCTTTATTTATGTGTTTTCTGTGTATTTCCATTTCATAATCTTATTTTTTTCACTC
Source organism: Picea engelmannii (assembly GCA_009831015.1). Taxonomy (NCBI): domain Eukaryota; kingdom Viridiplantae; phylum Streptophyta; class Pinopsida; order Pinales; family Pinaceae; genus Picea; species Picea engelmannii. The sequence goes on along the minus strand of ML838357.1, from coordinate 4,278 downwards.
TATGGCTCTTAAGGATTAAAGACCACAATTTAGTAACACGTCTACTATGGTCTATATAATTGGAAGTTTGTTTCAACTACAACTTTTCCTTTGTTATTATTGTGAGTAAAACAAGACCTGTATCTATGTGAATCTCCTCATTTCAATTTGTCTTTAAAAGACTCATCCTTCATAATTCTTCTACTGTAGATAAGGTAACATTTATCAGTATTGGATACCTTAATTTATTTTGAAAGTTTTTGTTAATCAATTCTACTTTTCATATACTCAATATTTAAAAAAGAATCAAAGAAAGAGATATTGCCTCTGTTTTATAATCATTAAATTCATTTGAAGTTTCATCTTAAAACTGAAGGTAGAAAAGAATTATAAAAATAATTCTCTTAAATTTTGGATGCCTAACATTATTTTGTGAGAGTAGAGTAAATCTTAGGAACAACAGGCCCCATTTTTTTTTTTAGTGTACTTATGAAATAATTAATTTGGTTTATCTTCGTCAAAGGGATAGTAATGCATTTCTTCAAAAATTCTTTAGTAATTTTGGGAGGCATCCCAATTATACTCCCTTTATTATTTATTTCATATTCTAACTCACTCAAAATATATACCATGGGTCTAGGTGAACCCATATCTCCTAATGGTGGAAAATGGAATATCTCAATGGCGTTTTTAGGAGAAGGGTACATGCATTTGCAATTGTTCATTGAGATTATGTTGTCTTTCTCCAACGTTGTGATTGTTGTCTAGTAATTTTACTAGGCTGCATAATTTAATTGGTTTTATTTCTCTTTCTTTATTGATGGGTTCTCTGGTGAATCCTTATTCTTAGTTTACCACTTTTTTAGTTCATCCATGCTAATATAAATCCCATATAAAATTTCTTTATTGTCTTTTATTTTTTCTAAATATGCAAGGAATTGAGTAGCGATGTACTAGAATTCTTTGAGGTGTGTATATATTTTCTTCTAGACTATGTTGAGCTCATCTCATAGTTTAAAGGAACAATCCTTGAACTCTAACAAACTGGTCTTATCACCTTTATAATGTGCTACTTCTTGTTCCAACTTTCCTACTCTTAGCTTATATTCTTCTATTTCTTGGGCCATGTTCTTGATGTTCAATTCCAAGGCCTAAGAAAATGAAAATCTCATATATGTTGTAGCAATTTTATCTCCTCTAGTGTCATCCACTATAAGTGCTTCAGTTGTGAGCATGAATTTGGGGACTCCTAGTAGCTTTTGCCTCTTATGTGTTTTCCTGGCTATTTTTCTTCTCATTTTTTCAAAAATGAAATAATATAGGACTACCACTCTATCTGACTTGAAAGGGATGAATTATTCCAATCCAAGTTCTCCCATGTCGCTTTCCCTATCGCTTCCCCTTCCTTAGCAATTTCCTTAGTAGCAACTTCTTAGATGTCTTATATGAAAATATTTTTTGATAAAGAATATAGATTTTAAATAGGGTCAAGAAATTCATCCACTGAGGAAAGTTCTTCTCATAATGATTTTCTTGATGTAAGGTGCAAAATTTATCCCTCCCTACTGTTGGAAAATATTTAACAAACAATGCATGCTTGTATACTTGTCATTGATGGCAAGTACAACAGTGAAGATGACATGAGTACATAAAGTATGTAATAGATGGGAATTATGAGAAGACGCTGCAGAGAAGATTCAAATAAGCTAAGAAGAGATAGTGCAAAGGATTGTTGGAAGATCATCGATGGAAAGATCAAAATAAGTGGAACAAAGTAAGCTTGGGAGGAGAAGCAACATTTCTGATCGTTGGATTCCATTTACAATTCCCGATGACCGTCAGATCAAGTGTTGATCCCACACCATTTCGGAGTTTCACGACTCGCGGCTTGGAGAGGCAAGAAATATGACCATTGAAATTGCGATATGCGAAATCACGATTTAATCACAGCCGTCAGATCAAGGTGTCATTTGGACCGTCAACTCCATTTCGAAGTTTTTCCTATCACAACTTGGAGTGACAAGGACCTCCATCGAAGGAATTGCAAGATGTGAATTCACGATGAGATCTAGATCATAGATTCATCGAGAGCGTGGACCATTGATCTCAGCTCCATCTCGGGGTTTCGGGGATCGTGACTTAGAGAGTCGAGATGCCTCATCTCCAGACGCATGAAATGTGAATTCGCGAAAAAAACTTTTTGCATAAGCACTTGGTCATAGACGTGGTCATATAAAGGAAGGAGCCAGCGTAGAAAAACTCAGTTTCTGAGTTTCGAAACTCGTGACATGGAGACTCAATATGTCTCATCGCAGAATCTCTGAATTGTGAAAGTGCAAAACTGGTAAATAAAACAAGAACCCATCAGAGTAAATCCAATGATGCAGGTGAATCTGAGAATAATGGAAGGGCTATTGTTGCACGTCATAGTGTAACTACCAAAAACCATTGATGGTTTCTGCTAGAGGACTCGAAGACACTTCGGGGTGATTGACAGAGGAGATGAAGAGTCTTTGGGAATCTTCAAGAGTGATGAAGATGCTAGTGGAGGTGATTGACAACTATATGAGCTTTGAATCTTGTAACTGGAAAAGAGAAGGTGAGCTCGTCTGTCACAGAGAAGACGAAGAGTCTCAACTATCAGAGAGGCTGAGGAATCTCAGCATAACATATAGTGATGCTGAATGAGTGGAAAAACGGCCAGAGAAGCTAAAGAGTCATGATGATGATCAGATAGAGCACTCGAGTTGTGGAGGATATCGGCGCGGTGTAAGTATGCAGAGGTATTTCACACATTGCATGCACAAGGTGCACAAAAGCTATAAATACACAATACAAAGAAGATATGAGGTTGTTGTTGTTGTTGGGATTGTTGTGGATGTTGTTGAAGGTGATTCATGCATGAAGAAGGATCAAAGTGCAACAACTGAAAAGAAGAGAAGAAGAACTATGCATCTAATGGACATGGCGCACAGAGCATAAAAGTAGAAGAAGAAAATGGGTAGTGGATGCATGCTGGAAGACAACGAGGAAGTTTGAGTAGCAAAATCTTGCAGAACAATGATGAGACTGGTAAGTTGTTATTGAACACTATATCACTGTAATAGGTTTCAGTATTTCATATTCATAATCAAGGGAGGTTGGGAGGTGCTAGGGAGGATTGGTGTCCTCAGAGGTTCAAGTGGGGGCTTGAACACAGGGAGTTGGTGCTAGAAAAACCAGGGAGTTGGTGCTTCCTTCTAGTGGGTGCTAGAGAAAAATAGAGAGTTGGTGCTCTCAGCAAGTTGCATCTTGCAAAACAGAGATTGTATCCTCACAATGAGTTGGTGCTCAAATGTATGATAATGTAAAGAATGTAAATAATACTTATCATATAAAGAAGAAGAGGTTTTTACCCTGTATGAGTTTCCTTGGGAAATATCTGTCTCTATGTTTCTCATATATTGGACTGATGTTGAATGTGCCATTGTTCATTTCCCTGCATTATTGTAATCATCATTGAGTGCCTAGTAAATATTTTAAAAGAAGTATAATTGTTTAAGCACGGTGACAACTGGTTCATCCCCCCTCTCAGTTGTCCAACAATTGGTATCAGAGCCAGCCCCTTTTATCTAAGGGTAGATCCTAGAGCTTAAACATGTCAAGCCATGAAGGAAATTCAACCAATAAGGCCCCTCTGTTCAATGGAACAAACTTTGCCTTCTGGAAAGTTAGAATGAGAACCTACATAATGTCATTATTTGCAGATGTCTGGGATGTGGTAGATATTGGTTATGTAAAGCCAGTTGTGCTAGCTAATAAGGATGAAAAACTAGAATTTAGCTTCAATGCTAAGGCTATGAATGTTATCTTGAGTGGGCTTGCAGAAGAAGAATTCGTAAAAGTTGTGCACCTAGGAACTGCCAAAGAAATGTGGGACAAACTCATTAGCAGCTATGAGGGTAATGAGAAAGTAAAGGATGCAAAGCTTCAAACCTACATAATACAGTTTGAACAACTGAAGATGAAGGAAGATGGAACTATTGGAAAATACTTTTTAAGAGTAGAAGAAATGGTAAACACAATGAAGGCACTTGGTGAAACAATTGATGAACCTTCTTTAGTTTAGAAAATCTTGAGATCTCTCCCAAATAGGTTCAACCCGAGGGTCTCTGCAATAGAAGAACTTAATGATCTAAAACCCTTGGGGTTTGATCAACTGCTAGGAACATTGACTGCATATGAAATGAGAATAGTTAAAGATAAACCTACCTCCAGAGAAGCATCATTTAAAGAAGACAAGAATGAGGATTCTGAGCC
>ML838356.1:28798-44456 GCA_009831015.1 Picea engelmannii | reverse complement strand
TGGTCAAGTGGATTAGTGTAAGATCCAAGCAGTTATCTGAAATGAAAGAGATCTAATGCATACATAAGAAGGTTATAATGATCAAATATGACACATACCATGATACCTCAGACCAATTACCTCATGGAGCAAGAGCCTTTTTTTATGCAAGCCCAGGCCGGTAGTGATGGAGGCAGGTACTATTGGTAGGACAAGTCTGGCTGAGAAGAAGAAAAGATGGGCCCTCAAGGGCCATGCTCAAGTCAATCTGCTCTCATACTCCATGTCTAGGACCATGTGGGCCTCGAGACATGATCTCCTAGTTATCCCTAGATATCGGGGATAACAGCATGCATTAAGTTATGATTCTTATTCACATCGCAAATTAAACCCTAAGTGCATAACAGCGCAGTAATAATCAGATTAGAAACTTTTAAGCACATAGAATTAACTCAGGTCTAGCATTCATTTATCATCAATAGAGTGTTAAGCATCCATACATCTATCTAACATACATCCAGATCAGTGCACTAAGCGGATAAATACATAAACAACATGAACAACATTGCACAAAGAACATCAATACAGGATATACGTGGTTCACCCCAGTGTGGGGCTACGTCCACCAACTTCTTCTTCTTCTTTATTAGTATTCAAGCTTCTTACATTCCTCTACTCCTGTGCACAGAGCCAACTCCACAAAGGATAGGAGATCTACACGCACCTCGTGAAATCCTCCTTCCCCGAATTAGGTCAGGGCACAAATCCTTACACAGTATGTGCACAAAGTCTCTTACAATCTCTTGCACTTAGCTCTACAAGACTTAACATACTCTAGTCATGCATTAAGCCCATGATCTCTCTTACTTACATCACCTAGCTACTTATTTTTACATTACAAAAAGGCCTAATCATGGGTAAACCCATGGGCCGACATCCCATACCCGTTACATAAACCATAAAATCCCAAAAAGCCCACAAAATGGGCGATATCCCGTGATCTCCGCTTTGCCTAGGCACTATGTCTTCGACTAGCCTGTCGAAGTCCCAAAAATGGTCAAACACGACCAATGTGTTAGCACTCCATAAATTTGTTCAACAGATAAACAAACGACGAAGGTAACTTTTTCAACCAACTTTGAGACCTGAAAACTAGCCTTTCGGATCTCGAGAGAGGCACGATCTCCATGTAGGATATGGCTTTGAAAGCAGTGGCTAGATTTAACACATTTGATATAATGGGTTCTGATCATATTGGCGCAAGAAAGCAGGACTTGGGATATGGAGTCGATCTGAGGAAATGATGGAGAAAAATGACTCAGTCACTGAACTTGAGAGGATAAGGCTAGGCGAGTAATAGTCTTTAGTGTAAAACCATAATGTGAGGCGGGAGAAAGACACAAGAAGTAACTTGGAGCACCATTGCGGGTGAATTCAAAGTTAACTTGTTAGAGGAAAACATTTTTTCTAAGTGGCATGAACAAGGGGTGTTGCACAGCAAATCCACAGGTTTGAAAATTCGTTCTGAAATAGACAGAAAAAGATATGAGTAAAGATGACAGGAAGCACATACACAAAGAGGAGGCACAATACATCCAACTTCTACAACTAGAATCTTTTCATCAAGTTACAGGACCTTTGCATTAAATTTCAGTCAAAAACTCAAATTACATACAATAGTTGTCTTCTACCAAATTTTCCAACCAACCTGGATTACATCGAAAAGATGAAATATTTAAACGAGGGCGCCACTTGGGCTACCCTTCTTTCTAACTGCTAACCCTAAAACTAGGAAAACTGAGTAGCATGCGTTGGAGACTCTTCGCATGGAGCTGCCCAAAAATAGACAATAATCACGTCTCTTTACCCATGACCCTCCACAAATCTTCCACGAGGATATGATCATCGGTCAGGTCTCGATATGGAAAAATATGTGTCAATGTATCCCTTTGATCAGGTGTCAGAGTGAGCAGGTGTCTGTCAAGAACTTCCTATCCGCTTATAACGGATTTGATTTCTGTTGCACATTCATTTTCTGGAAAATGTGTGTGGTGAGTGGCAGTTCATTTATCATGGCCATTATCAAAATGTAGGGTGCTTTGGGGAAACGTGTCCTTCAAAACTTCCAAGATTCATCTTTTGTTTGTATATGTAGAGACGAGCGTCAGCTAGGCTCATGTTTTTGCGCTTTGGCGAGCACCACGTGAGCCTCTTTCCTGGTGGCTTTGTATTCTCTAGAATACTCTGTATGCCTTTCTTCTGTCAGTCTCTGTGTTTCTCACAGCTTTACAATGGTGTCTTGTGCCTCTTTGAGTTGCCTTTACAGCCATGCCACATTTCCCTCATGACCCTGTGTTGTTGACACCTCTGTGGTCTTTGTCGCTAGTTGCCACCTCAACTCCATGTTTTCCTGATAGAGTTCAGTGATAGCCATATTTACCTGCTTCAATTATTGAGATGGATCTTGATCATTCTCTCCCATGATATCCGCTTTCCTTGTTCTATTCCTGTCTTCGTGGCTCAATCCTCCAGCAGGCTCTAGCCAAATGGTGCGCATGAGTAGTTCTTCAGCCTTCGATCTAGTAAGCGGTTTTTCTAGAAATCGAGCTTCCACATCTTCCTTGTTCTTCCTCGACCTGCCCCTCCTCCGAGGCATTTTCTGTTAAGGAGATGGGGCTTCTATCGTCTACCCTTACTATGAAAAACCCTCCACTTCAGCTTCTGCGTGGTTTGATATGGTCTTCTCTATGGGTAAAGGAATAGCTCCTTTTACATCCTTGGGAATGCCTGTTGTGGGTAAGAAGGACTCCCAGTCATTCTGGGGCTTGGATCCTAAAATTATGTTTCTCTACGTGCCTTTTCTTACACTTTGAGAGGTCACCATGCCACGACCAATATATATTGTGCGTGCAGTATATCTAGCAGACGCGCAAGGGGAGAGTTTTGAACAAACTGGACTGGCAAGGGAAAATGCAAATGGATTTCGGGCTCGGTTCTACGATTGGAAAGAATGTCGAGCATTCAAGATTTATAACAAGTCAGATAGGAAAAGGAATCATGCTGGAGGACAGTGAATTCATGGGGATGAAATGTTTTGAGTCGAGTTGCAGGTTTTCCATGGCAAATCCCCATGTGTAAGATACAAGCGATAAGGCTTGTTGGGCATGCATGATACCAACACCGCAATTTTTCATTCCTTCGGCCTTCATGATGAACTGATAATAACATGTTGTACTTACCGATGCAACCTCCATGAACTACTTGACTCGAACTAGGCACGTAAAGACTGGTTTCTCAACGAGACTCGACTCTTTGGAAAAGACATACTCATACCGCTTATACAAGTTTTGACTCTGACATCCCTTCCCATTTCAAAGGGCCAACCAACCACTTGTTGACCTTGACCTCACCGGGTTACGTACCTGACTTCACATGTTTGGACACATGGGTCACAACATGACTTAGACCTAACTCTAACTAGAAATAAAAATGGTGGCGCTAACAGGTTTCTCCAACGGGGATGTTATCCTTCCCACGAGGTAGCAAAGAACAGTAGACCAGGTGCCTGGCCATTGGGATTTATTCAACCTTCAGACACTGAGAGAAGTAAGTGACGAACAGAAAACAAACTAAACATATCGATGCATCTTCTAAAACTTCAGCATAGACTTAGGGCCTTCACTGCGGGATTCAATCTTCTGCTGACCTACTGACTCGACGCAAAAATAAAACGACTATTTACAATGATGAATGACTTTAAATGGACTTTATTTCATTAGGTAATGTTTGAGGAAGCTGTCATTTACAGTCCCCCAACCAAAGCATTCTCCATCTAAAGCTTCTAGAAAATAAGCATTTCTCCCGCAATGATCATTGATTCTGAACAGGCTTGTCTAAAGATGGTCGAACTTTATGTGCTTTCCTTTGTCTTCATTTCTCGCATCCCATCTCAAGACCAAATCACCCAACCGAAAATCCTCTGGATTAGAACACTTATCAAAATCTTTCTTTATCTTCTTCTGATGGAGCTACGACCGATGATACACCTGCTCCCTCGCCTGTTGTGTGTGAATTAGCTGGTTTATCCTCCTTTGCGTATCATTTGGCTCGGCCTCCTATTCTTACAAAAACTTTCTGACTGGCAGTCCCAGTGAAGTAGGGAAGATTGTGTCTGCACCATAAACGATATGGAAAGATGACGTTTATATGGACTTATTGGTGGTAACCTGATCAGCCCACAGTGTGTAGATAAGATTCTTATGCCAGGCTCTCTTGTTGTCTTGCGGGAGTCTTTTGATGATCCTAGTCAAGATCTTATTTGAGGATTCTGCTAATCCGCTTCATTGTGGATAGTACTTCATGGAATTCCCCAGGGATATGTTATAATATTGGAAAATTTTCTCCATCCTCTTAGACTTGAATGTGGTTGCATTGTCTGTTATGATCTTAACGGGACACCCGAACCTCGACAAGATGTTTGTATCTAGGAATTGGATGATGACTGAGTCGATAGCTTGCTTTGTGAGGATCGCCTCTATCCATTTCGTGAAATAGTCGGTGGTCATGAGTATCCATTTTTTTTGCGCGGAGGATGGCGGATTTATCTCCCCTATGAAATCTAGACCCCACTGCATGAAAGGCGCTTCCACTGAGATTGGATTTAGTGGTAGGGGTTGCAGCTTTCTTCTTCCATCGAAAATCTGGCATTCGTGGATGTTGGAGACCTCTTTATACACGTCAGTGAAAATTGTAGGCTAGTAATAACCTGCTCTCAGGATTTTGTGCACGGTCGTGTTCCAATAGTGGTGTCCTCCGTAGTTGCCTTTATGGAATTCTTGTATAGCCCGCTTTGTGTCATCCTCCAACAAACAGCTCAACAATATTCCCCTGGGGTCTTTCCAGTAAAGTGAATTGTCCAAGATGCAGAACTTAGTTTCTTTAAGCTTGAGAAACCTGGATTTGGTCTTACTCATGCCTGGAGGAGCCTGGAGATTCTCCAACACATAGATGATGTTAGCATACCATGGTGAATTAATGAAATGTTGGGGCACCTGCACAGCTTTTTCTTCTTGAAGGAATTCAGACAGATCAGTGATGAAATTCATTCCTACAATGTCGCAATCTGACTGTGCCATTAACTTTGCATGACCCTAACCCTTGATTAGATTTGTAGGCTTGATCTCAAGATCATATTCCATCATAGCCACTATCCACTTGCCTCTCCTTCCTTCCGGGTCAGGTTGAGTCAGGATATCCTTTACTGAATTGTTGGGCACACAAGTGACGACATGGGAGTGTAATATGTATGTCCTGAACTCTTTCAAGGCTTTCACTAAGGCATACAACTATTTTTCCATAATGTCATATCTTAGTGAACTGTCGCGCAGCATCCAGCTGAAATAGGCTATAGTTTTTTCAAAATCATGCTCATCTTTCTGTAGCAGCACGCCGGTAATAATGTGTTTTGAGGCAAATGAAACCAGGAGGAAATCTTTTGTAAAATATGGGATGGCTAGCACAGGAGATTTAGTCAGCGCCACTTTGATATCTTCAAAAGACTTTTTGGCCTCTGGGTTCCACTTAACCTCGTTTCCCTTCCTGAGCATGCAAGTTATGTGTTTTATGATTTCCGCCAGGTTTGGGATGAATCTCCTCATGAAGTTCACCTTTCCCAAGAAATATTGCACTTCCTTTTTACTGCGCGGGGTGTCGATCTTCAAGATTCCTTCAACCCCACTGGGGTCTATCTTAATGCCTTCCTTATAAATGACGTGCCCTAACATCTTTCCTTCTTCCATCGCAAAAAGTGATTTCTTTGTATTTAGTATGTTGAACTTCCTACACTTCTGGAAAACCTTCTTCAGGTACTCGAGATGTTATTTGTCAGAGGTAGAGTACACTGTGATTTCATCCAGATAAATCACGATGAACCTGTCCTTTTCATCAAAAAACGCGATGTCCATTTCCCTTTGAAAGGTGGCTCTAGCGTTCATCATGCCAAACGGCATCTTGGCGTACATGAAAGTCCCCCATGGAGTTGTGAAAGTCGTTTTCTATCTGCCATCTGGGTGGACCATGATCTAATTATATCCTGAGAACCCATCCAGCATAGCCATCTTCTGGGACCCCACCACTTTTTAAAGGATGTAGTCCATTTTAGGAAGGGGGTAGTGGTCCTTGAGAGACACTTTGTTTAAATTCTAGAAGTATACACGCAGTCTTATCTCGCCACTTTTATTTCTTACAGGTACCAGATTAGGTACCCATTTCTAGAATCTCAAAGAAACAATAATTTTAGCGTCGAAAATCTTTTTTACCTCCTTCTCGATCAGCAGAAGCAACACGGGGTTTATCCATCTCAGCTTTTGTTTGAAAGGTTTTTGATCTTCCTTGAGAGGGATAACATGTTGGATTACTTTCATGTCATATACCTTCAGGTCATCATATCTCCATGCGAAGATGTCCGGGAAATCTTTCATGAGCTTTATGTAGTCCTACTTGACCTCTGGACTGATTGTCTTTGATAATTTTACCATCTTCGGATTCCCTTCAGTCCCGATGGTGCAGCCTTCCATGTCTTCTTTGCTTGCAGTGATCTTGGGTTTCTTAGCCACATAGTTTTCGTCAAACATATTTTCCTGCGGCACCAACCACTTTGGAATAATATTATTTTTTAGTTGTATTATGTCCCTTCCCTCTATCTGGTTTTGGAAAGGGTCATCATCACTGTGTGCATTCGCGCTCTCATCTTCATCACCGCAGCATTCCTCTTCAATGTTTGTATTAGCGAACTCATTGCTCATAAGGAGGAACCTTTCCACCTATTTGTCGTCATCAAACACTTTCCAGTATTTGATGTTGTCAAGCACCATTGGCCTATGCTTGACCTCGATTTCATATCTTTTGTTTGGGAATATGGGGATCTCAAAAACCGAGGCCGAGGTGGCCAACGCTTCAGCGATCTGATTTTTCTCTCTAGGGATAGCAGCTAGGTCATACTCTGAAAAACCTTCGAGAAGGTACAAAGCCATATTTTTGTACGCTCTCAGTCGGGGGTGTTTGATCTGATACACACCCTTCACCTAATTTATGTTCAGCTCAGAATCTTCGCACATTGTTATCTTCTGCGCACCCAATTATTTCAAAACTTGCAAGCCCAAGATTAGTGCTTCATACTCAGCCATGTTGTTAGTGCATTCAAACGCGAGCTTGTATGAGAACATCTTTGTGTTTGCTTCAGGGGGGCTTACCCATACACCGGCCCCAACTCCTTCTCTATTGACTGCACCGTCAAAACTCATGTTCCACACCATGTTTATCGTGCGGTCTTTCGGGTCGGGTACTCTATTGTTTCCTGCGCAGTTTTTGCATCAGCTATTATGATGGTTTTCAGTTCTTCCTCTTCAAAACTCAGGTCATTGTAGAATATAGAAGAACCCACCTCGGTGTCGATGGCGTATATAGGATGATTGTTTGGCTGCGTCTTGCTACTTAGCATGTATTTCAATAGCACTTATTTGTACATCCTTCTATCATGGCCAAAAACAAGGATGGTGGCATATGACATATCCATCTGCAAAGTGCCCTTCAAATTCATATCCCACGACCTTGATAGCAACATGTCGAACTTTGGGGCTATGTGTAATATCCCCAAGGACGAGCCCTGTTGTAATCATGTTTATGAATTGTAAATCATGTTTTGTAGGTTGGTGAGCTGATTATTGATAAGTCGGTAAGGCTTATGAGTTTATTAGGCCAAATAGCCTAAGTGTTAAGGCCAAGAGCCTGTTTTTGTATATGTAATTATGAAGAACATTAATAAAAAATATGAACACCGCTATGTGCAGACCGACCACGATGAATGAGTGATGGGGGACTAATCTTCCACAGAGTGGGTAAGGGAATGGGGGCTGAAAGGTGGAAAGAAAGGCTAGGTGTTGGGCCTAGGGGCTAATATAGGGGGCTTACCTCTAGAAAGGGATAATAATTTATTATTATTATTTCTTTAAAACTAAGGTGGACAATTTTGAGTGTTGTCCTAAGTTCCTGGAGAGGAACGCATATTGATGGAGTGCATGCAGATTCATGGGCGACATGTGTCGGCCCAGGCACATACAGTTAAAATCTATAGAAGTCAGTCATGGNTCCTCGTTTTGTCATCCTTCGCCTGAGTTCGCGGGGGGATCTGGGGCGTCTGAACCATTTTTCCTATGCGTCTGCCTCTGCATACCCGTGCATAGTGAAGGAAACCCTCACGGGAAGATTGTTCGTTATCCATTTTCCATTCTCCGTGAATTTTGTTGAGCTCCGGGATCGACCTTTGCATAACCTCACGCATCTCTTAAAACAAAAAAACGTGAAACCAACCTGTGTTGTTTTATTGTGAAGACGAAACATCCTAGATATGGCCTGAACCGTGTTGTGTCTTAGTGTGGTCTGTTGTCGTTTTTGGATGTCCATACCCAAATTCCTGTTGTTGTTGTCACCCGTGAGTTAATTGAATTGCTATTGTTGTTGTTGTTATCCTCACCTTGCGGGAATTGAATTGGAAGCTGGTGGAAGAGTCAGGTGGTTAGGCCTGTGGTTGAAGAGGCAGGTTGTTGGGCCTGTGAGCATCTCTTTCCCAGGTGAAGGGTCTGTTGGGAAGTGGTTTTCTCCCAGAGAGAGTCCAGCACCAGCTACAGAGCTCTGAGACTTCCTGATCTGGCCTGTTGTCGAGGCCCAGAGAGGGAGGTGAAGCATTGATGGACTATGTTTGTGAAGGTGTATACTCCCGAGCAGAACAGACATGTGGGGAATGACAGTCTGTGAGTAGTGGGCATAAGAAGGCATCCTGGGAAGAATCCTTCCGATTATTTTTTGCAGTTTCACTGTAACCTCATCCTAGTTTAGGATTCCCTTACCTTGGTTGGAGCTTGGTCCCAGCTCGGGGGTGACCCACTGCTGAGAGTGATGAGCAGTGTGGTTTAAGGCTGGGAGGTTCGTGGAAGGTTTGCATGTGGTTGGTGGAATTACGCCAGTAATAAAAGATAAGTGTTAATTTTGTACTTAATTTATAAGTATATGTGATGTTAGTCTGTGATTCTTGCAATATTATCATGTACTCCGCTATAATCATGAATTACTATTAATCCCATTAAACCTGCATGTTAGTCGTAATTATGTGATTATTCTGTTTGGTTTAGTTAAATGTGTGTAATATGACTTAATTCATGTTATATATATAAGTATGAGAATGTTGTTTTCACACGGTAGCGTTTGCTCGACCAGTGGGATGACGGTCGAGGATGTTACAGTATGGTATCAGAGCCATGGTTTCAACATTGATTCTGAGTGGGCTGGATAAGTGGTCATTGGACCCGAAGTTTCAGGTTGAAATTGTGTTTGGAAGAACCAATTTTTGAACCTTAGAACGTTCTTGAGTGCCAAGAAGATACTTGGTCGTGTTACAAAGCTCAGGAGGTGTAGCGGTATTATTAAACCACAGTTGGTGTGGTATTTGGCCACCAAGAGAGAGAACTCAACACTTGAGGTGTTGTAGCCGTAGGATCTATTCGGAAGCAAAGGAAACCCTTACGGCCATCAGATCTGGAGAAGGTGCAGGAAGGTTATCCTGGAAACCTTTCGGAATTTCGGCAATCAAGAGAAACGAGATGTGTTGCTGCACGAACTCCCGATGCCCGAAACCCCGAAATCATGAGGAATATCTACACCGTAGATCATAGGAAAAGAATTTGACCGTTGTATCAAGTAGAGGAGTAAATCGCAACTTTGGAATTTCGGCAATCGGGAGAAGTGGGATGTGCTAATGCACAAACTTCCGAAACCTGAAGTCCCGAAAAGAAATGTGAACGTGGTAGGACCCGATGACATCATCGAAGGTGACGTGGACCCTCCTAAGTGTACCACGTGCCACCGTTTAATCGGTGACAGCTGTATTACGTGGGCCCGGAGGGTAAAGTAAATCAGAATTTCAGATGTCGGAAGATTGGGAAGAAGTAAGTGTGGGGACTCCCGAGGCCCGAATTCCTGAGCTCCGAGATCTGAAGTTCCGAAGTCCCGAGGTCCGAGGTCCCGAAGTCCCAAAAACTTCAAGGACGGAGAGACCACAGTGGGTTTCAGCCGTTGGTTGTTGTGTAGACGTGGACCATTGATCCACCCGATTTCATGAGTTCGGTAATCAGAACCCCGAGAGAAAGTCTAGTGTGTGCCTTGAAATCTTCGATGGCCAAAAGCCCGACTAGCACCTATTGTTCTAGAATTTGGTCACGACCTATGATCACATGGGTTGGGGACTAAGGAAGAGGGGGCTATCACCCAAAAGTTACAAGGCCGAGCAGAGCTCAAAATATTCATGAAATCGAAATGTTTTCTTAAATCGGATTGGTTTTGAATGTGTGGAATTTGTTACGAAGAGATGGCCTGACAAATTCTGGTTGGCTACACGTTGTGATAGAAGAAGTTTGACAAGTGCCAGAACCGATTAGAATTGTCTCAGAGTGCAAAGAAATGGAAGAGGCGCGTATTGCTTCCAGTTTAGAGAACGAAAGAGAAGGAAGGGATGTCAACTTTGGAGTCGAAGGATCGAACTCCAATGGGCACGGAAGAGAATTGGATAAGGAAGGGCATATGATGAAAATCATTGAAAGATTGCAGAAATATGCCCAGGATCACCGAGCCAATAGCCAAAAGCTCATGAGGGTCAGGGATCAGCAGGGTGAATTCAACTTAAAGATGTGGAAGAGCCTAGAAAGAATAGAAAGGAAATTGGAAAAGGAGAGTGTCACAAGAAAAACAGGGAGTCACGGGACCCCTGAGAGAAAAAGAAGATCGAGGAGTGGTAGCAGACATCGTCATCTCTCCCCAAAGAATTTCGGTAAGGAAGCACACAGTAGTTCAAGCCCATCCCCTACCAGAAAACATTGAAGATATGGAGTGGATGAATTGAAAGGGGAGATGAACAAGATTAAGCATCCTACGTTTGATGGAGAACATAAGAAGGAGGAAGATGTCGAAACATGGTTTCTTGGCATGAGAAAATATTTCCAACTTCAGAATTATTCCTCTCATGCAGAAGGAAGAATTGTGATGTATCAACTAAAAGGAAAAGCATCCATGTGGTGGGATCATCTTGTGCAGGTGCAACACATTAGAGATAAATATATCACTTGGAAGGAATTCAAGAGGTATTTCGAGAGGAAATACCTGACTAAAAGATACTATGATAGAAAGATGAAGGAGTTCTTTGAGCTCAAGCTGGGCAGCATGACCATTGATGAATACGAACGAAGTTTTTTGGAATTACTGAAGTATGTTCCATTCATCAAAGATGAGGTTGTCAAGATTCAGAGGTATCTGAGTGGACTGCCACCTCCCATTGGTGACAAGATTCAGTATGATGATCCTAATACTATGGAAGAAACAATAAGAAGAGTGAAATGATTATATGAATAGCAAAGAGAAAAGCATACCTTTCGGAAGGCTTGGGATGACCAGAAGAAGTTTAAGAAAGAACAGAGGCAGAAGGGAAACAAACCTCCCTTTTTCAGAAATAGTCCTCAAGGACAGCCATCATTTAGAGAGTTGAGAATGGCTAAAGTGGGGGAACAAAGGCCGAGACAAATTCCCATTCAGTGTTGGGGCTGTAAAGAGAACCACAAGTACAGAGATTGTCCCCATAAAAATGGCAAAGCAAGAGCTGTCCATAATGTGCAAAAAGCTGAAACAGTGGAGGACATGGGCAGTAGAATGATAAGGATCTATGCGGCCCTGGACAACAAGCAAGCTGAATTTCAGTCGCACATGATTGAAGTGGAAGGTATGATTAACAACCAACCATTTATTATTTTAATTGATTCAGGGGCTAGCCATAGTTATGTAGATCCTAGGGTGGTGGAAAGTTTGCATTTATCAAGAAGCAAACATGAAAAGTCTTGGTTAGTGCAGTTGGCTACAGGAACCAAGAGGAAAGTCACTGAGTTGGTTAAGTCTTGTCATGTGGACATGAAGGGATTGAGCACAAAGGTTGAATTGAATTTTTTGCCTTTAGGCTCTTATGACTGTTTAATCGGGATGGACTGGTTGGACCAGCACCATGCCCTCCTAGACTTTTGTAACAAGGAATTTACTTGCCTGGATGAGGAGGAGAATCAGAAAACAGTCCAAGGAATTCCCAGAGCTGTGGTTGTTAGAGAAATCTCATCAATGCAGCTGAAAAAGTGCTACAGGAAAGGTTGTCAATTGTTTGCAGCCCGTGTGGAGGAAGCATCCAGAAATGAAGTCTCAAAGATTGGAGACCATGCGGTACTAACAGAGTTTGAAGACGTATTTCAGGAGGTACCCAGACTACCTCTGAAGAGAGATATCGATTTCTCTATAAATTTGATGCCTGGAGAAGCTCTAGTGTCGAAAGCTCCTTATAGAATGAGTACGCCAGAGCTAAAAGAGTTGCAATTGTAGCCTGAAGAGCTTCTAAAGAAGGGGTACATTCACCCAAGTGTGTCACCTTGGGGTGCCCCGGTCCTATTCGTGAAGAAGGATGGGACGTTGAGGATGTGCATTGATTTTAGATAGCTGAACAAAGTAACTGTCAAGAACAAGTATCCTCTGTCGAGGATCGACAATCTTTTCGATCAGTTGAAAGGTGTGAAAATCTTTTCGAAGATAGATCTCAGATCGGGATATCACCAGGTAAGAATAAAGGATGAAGACATCAGCAAGACTTCCTTTAGAACAAGGTATGGTCATTACGAGTTCACGGTGGTACCGTTTGGGTTGTCGAACGCACCTGTTCTTTTTATGTGCTTGATGAATGGTGTATTCAGGGACTATCTAGACAAGTTTGTCATAGTCTTCTTGGATGACATTCTGGTGTATTCCAAGTCAAAGGAAGAGCATGAACAACACCTGAGGATGGTGCTGCAAGTGTTGAGAGAACACCAGTTGTATGCCAAGTTGATCAAATGCTCGTTTTATCAAAGGCAGATCCATTACTTGGGGCACATTATTTCAGAAGAAGGGATCGTTGTGGATCCTGAGAAGGTTGAGGCCATCAGAGAATGGTCAGTGCCAAGGAAAGTGGCAGAAGTTAGATCCTTTATGGGTCTAGAGGGCTATTACAGAAGGTTTATCGCAAGGTTCTCAAAGATATCTCACCCTGTCACTTCCTTGCAAAGCAAGGAGAAAAAGTTTCAGTGGACTGAAGAGTGTGAGAAAAGTTTCCAGCGATTGAAGCAGTCGTTAACTAGTGTTCCAATCTTGAGAATTGCAGATCCAAATGTGGATTTCTTCATGTGCATAGATGTGTGTAAAGAAGGTTTGGGAGGAGTTATCAGTCAAAATGGATTCGTAATCTATTATGAGTCCAGGAAGATGAAAGAGCACGAAAAGAATTATGCCACTCATGATTTGGAGTTGGCAGCAATCGTTCACGCTCTGAGGAAATGGAGACATTACCTCATGGGAAGGAGATTTGAATTGAGAACAGACCACAATGGTCTGAAATACTTGTTTGACCAACCTACCTTAAATGACAGGCAGAGTAGGTGGTTGTATTTTCTGTGTGAATACGACTTTGATATCAAGCATATCAAAGGGAAGGAAAACAAGGTGGCCGATGCACTCAGCAAAAAGGTGCACAACTTACATGCTTCAGCCATTAGCATGTACAAGACTGAGATTAAAGATAGAATTTTGGAAGCTGCAAATGCCGATTTGCAGTACAGAGACATGGTAGCAAAGCTACAGCAGAGTGAGAGACCACAGAAAGAGGAAAATTACACCTTGGAAGCTGATGGAATACTTATGTACAAAAACAGAGTGTATATACCCAATGTCCAGGGTTTGAACTTGCGATTCTAAGAGAAATGCATAACGTGACTTATGTTGGGCACCCTGGATATCAGAAGACTGTGGCAGCAGTCAAGAGCCATTAATTTTGACCAGGTATGAAGAAAGAGATCGTTGAATATATTGCCAGATGTATGGAATGCCAAAAGGTTAAAGTTGAGCACAGGCACCCAGCAGGGTTGCTACAACCTTTGCCCATTCCTGAATGGAAGTGGGAAGTGGTGACAATGGATTTTATTACAAGATTCCTAGAACAGGCAAGCTGCATGATTCCTTCTTGGTAGTGGTCGACAAGCTTACAAAAGCTGCCCATTTTATTCCACTGAAAACTACTCACAAGGCAGCAGATGTTGTTGATATTTTCGTGAAGGAAGTGGCACAATTGCACGGAATTCCTAAAACAATTGTGTCTGACAAAGACCCAAAATTCACCTCAAATTTTTGGAAAGGATTGTTTAAAGGATTCGGAACGAATCTGAACTTTAGTACAGCTTATCATCTTGAGTCTGATGGATAGACAGAGAGGGTGAACATAGTGATAGAAGACATATTGAGAATGTATGTGATGGACAAACCATCAAAATGGGAAGACTACCTACACTTGGTAGAATTCGCTTACAACAATGGGTATCAAGCATCATTGAAGATGAGCCCATTTGAAGCACTTTATGGCAGAAAGTGAAATACTCCAGTAAGCTGGGATAATCTAGCTAACAGGGAAGTAATTGGGCCAGAGTTGCTCAAGGAAATGGAAGAGCAAATGCTTAAAATTAAGCAGAATTTAAAAGCTGCCCAAGACAAGCAGAAAAGTTATGCTGACAAAAATAGAACCCACAAAGAATTCAAAGTGGGTGATCATGTTTTCCTGAAAGTAAAAGCTAATATAAGTTCCCTGAAGCTAAACTGTGCCAAGTTGGCAGCCAGATTTTGTGGGCCATTTGAAATCCTAGAAAGGATTGGGCCAGTTGCATATATGCTTCCATTACCTGCATCCATGATTGTACATAATGTGTTTCATGTTTAATTGATTAAGAAATATATACCTAATGCTAATCATGTTATTGATTGGAATGTGATTCAGGTGGAGCAAGAAGGTATCATGCAAGTGCATCCTATGTGCATATTGGACAGGAAAAGCAAACAGCTCTGGAATCGAGATATAGGGCTTGTAAAGGTCCAGTGGACTTGGTACGGTCTTGAGGACACGACATGGGAGCATGAGGATGCTATGCGGATAGAATACCTACATCTTTTTTAAGATTTTGGAAATCTTGTTGATGTTGTGAGAAATTTGCACTGAGGACAGTGCAAAAATAAGGGGAGGGGATTGTAATATCCCCAAGGATGAACCTTGATGTAATCATGTTTATGAATTGTAAATCATGTTTTGTAGGTTGGTGAGCTGAGTATTGATGAGCTGGTAAGGCTTATGAGTTTATTAGGCCGGAGATCCTAAGTGTTAACGCCAGGAGCTTGTTTTTGTATATGTAATTATGCAGAACGTTAATAAAAAATATGAACACCGCTGCATGCAGACCGACCACGATGACTGAGTGATGGGGGACTAAGCTTCCACAGAGTGGGTAATGGAATGGGGGTTGAAAGGTGGAAGGAAAGGCTAAGTGTTGGACCTAAGGGCTAATCTAGGGGGCTTACCTATAGAAAGGGATAATAAATTATTATTATTATTTCTTTAAAACTAAGGTGGACAATTTTGAGTGTTGTCCTAAGTTCCTGGAGAGGAACGCATGCTGATGGAGTGCATGCAGCTTCATGAGTGACATGTGTCGGCACAGGCACATGTAGTTAAAAGCTGCAGAAGTCAGCCATG
>ML838356.1:0-28777 GCA_009831015.1 Picea engelmannii | reverse complement strand
GGGGGGGGGGGGGTTGCTCCTCATTCTGTCATCCTCCGCCTAAGTTCGTGAGGGGATCTGGGGTGTCTGAACCGTTTTGCCTATGCGTCTACCTCTACATACCCACGCACAGTGAAGGAAACCCTCACAGGAAGATTGTTCGTTATCCATTTTCCATTCTATGTGAATTTTGTTGAGCTCTGGGATCGACCTCTGCATAACCTCACGCATCTCTGAAAACAAAAAACCGTGAAACCAACCTATGTTGTTTTATTGTGAAGACAAAACATCCTGGATATGGCCTGAACCATGTTGTGTCTTAGTGTGGTCTGTTGCCATTTTTGGATGTCCATACCCAAATTCCTATTGTTGTTGTCACCCGTGAGTTAACCGAATTGCTATTGTTGTTGTTGTTATCCTCACCTTGCAGGAATTGAAGTGGAAGTTGGTGGAAGAGTCGAGTGGTTAGGCCCATGGTTGAAGAGGCAGGTTGTCAAGCTGTGAGTAGCTCTTTCCTAGGTGAAGGGTCTATTGGGAAATGGTTTTCTCCCAGAGAGAGTCCAGCACCAACTACAGAGCTCTGAGACTTCCTGATCCGGCCTGTTGTCAAGGCCCAGAGAGGGAGGTGAAGCACTGATGGACTGTGCTTGTGAAGGTGTATACTCCCGGGCGGAACAAACATGTGGGGAATGAGAGTCCTTGAGTAGTGGGCGTAAGAAGGCATCCTGGGAAGAATCCTTCTGGTTATTTTGTGTAGTTTCCCTGTATTCTCAGCCTAGTTTAGGATTCCCTTACCTTGGGTGGACCTTGGTCCCAACTCGGGGGTGACCCATTGCTGAGAGTGATGAGCAGCGTGGTCTAAGGCTGGGAGGTTCGTGGAAGGTTTACACATGGTTGGTGGAATTACACCAGTAATAAAAGATAAGTGTTAATTTTGTACTTAATTTATAAGTATATGTGATGTTAGTCTGTGATTCTTGCAATATTATCATGTATTTCGTTGTAATCATGAATTATTGTTAATCCCATTAAACCTGCATGTTAGTCGTAATTATGTGATTACTCTGTTTGGTTTAGTTAAATGTGTGTAATATGACTTAATTCATGTTATATATATAAGTATGAGAATGTTGTTTCCGCACAGTAGCGTTTTCCCGGCCAGTGGGATGACGGCCGGGGACGTTACACTATGTCTGCGACAACTACGTCCATGACCATGTTCTTAGCGGGGATTTGAACCAACGACACAACTAAGTCTTTGATAACGCCCAAACACTTGACTTTCCTTGAATCAAAGGAGAAAAGGTCTTTGTATGGCCTGGTGACATCCAAACCCAGTTCATCCATGATCACCTTTGGCATGAGGTTGTGCAATGCGTCGGAATCCAGCATGGCGTTATGCAAGGTCATGTCATGGACTTTCAGACTGACATAGAATGGAGGGACGTCTTCGGTATCACTTGTCTCTTCAACAAGTGGACCAAAAAGGATAGCGGGGTGATCATCTTGAATATTCAGAGTATCGAGTGTCCCCCCCGTTTTCATCATTTTAATGATTTGTTCCCGGTACTTGCCCTTTCTAATAATTTCATTGAACCGGACAGAGATTTTTATTTTGGCCATCTCATGTTCAAAATTGAAAGGGGGAAAGGTTTTCTCTACCTCTTTTCCGCTCGCCTCCTGTCTTGTCTCCGAAGATTTCTTGGGGACCTCCTCCTTTGACTTAGCTTTCTCTGTCGCGTCCTTGCTCGCACTGTCCGGCCTTGGTCGGCTTGTGGAAGGGGTGTCCACCAGAGGCTTCCTTACGGGGTTCGTTTGTTGTGACTCGTTAGGCACATCTTTGCTCTGGGGGTTGTACTTCTTCTGGAACTACATGATGGTGATTTGATATATTTTCATGAACTCTTTTGTCTCCCAAGATGGCGCATCATCTGTCTTGAGTATCATATCATCATCGGTCTCTAGCACAAAGTCTTCATTTCTGCTCATATACTAATCATGATCGCTCTTAGTCAAGAACACGCACGGGTTTTGGTCGTCACAACAATGCATCTGGTCATTGAACGTTTGGTCGAAATCCTCGTCCGCATAGTGTTGGTTGTGGAGCCTGATTATCTTCCTGATTCATAGGTCCTTGATTTCAACCATGTTTATACCCCATGAAGTATTTACACCATAGAAGTATGTAAACTCTTCCACGTGGGGGAGTGCAGAGGGGGGGTACCCCCTTTGCGGGGTTCGAGTGGGCTATCCCGTCGGCTAGGGGGTCTGGGGGCAAGCAGGCCCCTAGCGGGGGTTCGGGGGCGAAGCCCTCGAAGGAAAAATTGCCTTGTAAAAGTATATTGTAATTTCATTGTAATCTGGACCGTTCATTATAAGGTCACAGATCTAACGGTAGAAATTATGTTAGGGTTTTTTCCCTAGAAGGCAACCCTCTTTTATGAGCGAAATGTATTGCGGCTATGGTTGATGGTGAATATTTTATTCTGAGATAGGAGACTATAAGAGAAAGAAGAGGAAGTTACAGCGGGTTTGTTGTAGGTTGTATCCCTTCATATGCTGGATAATAATAAAGGAAGGACCTGGAAATTTCTCTGGTGGACGTAGCCCACACTGGGTGAACCACATAAATCTGTGTCTCTATTGTATTGTGTATCTTATGTGTTTTGTTTTTGCATTTGTTTTATTTTATTGCTCCGCGGTCCTGTTTTTCTAACACGTAGTTATTCTAGAAAGGAGGTATTTTCTGCTGGTCATCTTGATCCCTTTGCTCTTTTTGTTCCCTATGTCTGATCTAGGGGATTTTACCCCTTCTTAGGTTCTGATTTCTAGGCTGTGGGTCATTTTGATCTCGGGCAACAGGTTTGTTTCCCATAGACATTCTCTCCATCAACTTCTCCATGGTCTTCATCATCATGTCAAATCTGTCGTCTGAGGACCGCGATGTCGATGGTTGTGCATCCCCCTGGGGTCTATTATCGCCTCAGTTGAACCTTAGTTTTATTTTTTCTGACGCCATCATGTTTACTTCGACTTCGACAATGTTTCTCATTATAGCATCTAGACTTGTTGATCTTCTTTCCCTCAATAATAGGAAAAAATCATTGTTGAAGGAATCCATGTACCGCAATTGCGCAGCACCGGGGGGCAGCTTGACTTCCGCAGGGATGAAGTTGTACACCTTCAGGAAATGGGCTAAGAATTCCTGCATCATCTCTTCAGGTGATTTCTTCATATTATTGTATTGTGTTGGCAGCTGCAATGGGTTTTTCTTTTCCCCGCATTTATTTAGGAACAACATCTCGAATGCGGAGAAGTCCCGAATGCTCGCGGGCGGGAGGGATTTGAACCATTTTATTACATCTCCCGAAAGGCTCTGTGAAAACAACCTCATTTTTGAATCTACGTAGTCCACCTCTTCTAGGTCGACGAAATCGTTAAACCAGTCCAGGTACCTCTGAGCAGAAACATTTCCCTCAACGTTGTAGAGCCTCATTCTCTTGCTATAATTCTGAGGCAAGTCATGTAATTGGGTTGGCAAGATGAGGGGAGCGAATCTGGAGGCCATAGCCCTAGGAGGATTCATATTCTAAGGGTTATTATTTGATACTAGGGCTTGGAATTTCTTTAGGTCGAAAACAGTCTCGTCCAAACTAGTTTCTGACTTAGACCTGAAGAGAGTTTTCTCGAACAATGCGTCAAACTCAAGGTCGCCAATGCTCTGCACACTGTCTTTGGGCAAGGACAGGATTTTGTCCAGGTAGTAGAATGGTTCTGGTGCTTTCTCTCTAGTCTTGTGCAGAATCTTCTCAGGGTCGTACATAAGCTCTATGGGGTTTGGGTCAGGATTTGCTCTGGTATAAATTGTCTTTGGAGCCAGGGTTCCTAAAATGCACTAAATGGAGATACTAGTCTATTTGTACTGGAGTCACCAAGGTAAGGGTTTCAGATGGTACAAATGTTTGTCCCTTTGTTACCCTCAGGGGTCAAACTGCAACGTTAGTCGTTCTCCCAGGGAAAATCTATTCAATTTCGTCCCTGGCAACAGCACCAAAATATTAGCACTCCGTAAATCTGTTCGGCTGATAAACAGACTATGAAGGTAACTTTTTCAACCAACTTTGAGACCCGAAAACTAGCCTTTCTAATCTGGAGAGGGATTTCTTGGGAGGCGCAATATCCATGCAGGATATGGCTTTGAAAGCAGTGGCTAGATTTAACACCTTTGATATAATGGGTTCTGGTTATATGGAGTCGATCTGAGGAAATGACGGAGACAAATGACTCAATGACTGAACTTGAGAGGATAAGGCTAGGCAAGTAATAGTCTTTAGTGTAAAATCGTAATGTGAGGCGGGAGAAAGACACATGAAGTAACTCGAAGCACCGCTGCAGGTGAATTCGGAGTTAACTTGTTAGAGGAAAATGTTTTGTCTAAGTGGCGCGAACAAGGGGCACTGCGTAGCGAATCCATAGGTTCAAAAATTCATTCTGAAATAGACAGAAAATATATATATATATATATATATATATGAGTAAAGATGATAGGAAGAACATACGCAAAGAAGAGGCACAATACATCCAACTGCTACAACTAGAATCTTTTCATCAAGTTACAGGAGCTTTGCATTAAATTTCGGTCAAAAACTCAAATTACATACAAAAGTTGTCATCTACCAAATTTGCCAACCAACCTGGCTTACATAGAAAATATGAAATATATAAACAAGGGCGTCGCTTGGGCTACCATGCTTTCTAACTGCTAACCCTAAAACTAGGAAAACTGAGTAGCATGCGTTGGAGACTCTTCGCATGGTGCTGCCCAAAAATAGACAATAATCGCATCTATTTACCCATGACCATCTGCAAATCTGCCATGAGGATCTCATCATCGGTCAAGTCTCGATATGGAAAAAGATATGTCAGTGTATCCCTTTGATCAGGTGTCAGAGTGAGCAGGTGTCTGTCAGGAACCTGCTATCTGCTTATAACGGCTTTGATTTCTATTGTGCATTCATTTTCTGGAAAATGTGTGTGGCGAGTGGTTGTTTGGTTATCGCGACCGTTATCAAAAGGTAGGGCACTTTGGGAAAACGTGTCCTTCAAAAATGCCAATATTTGTCTTGTGTTTGCAGATGCAGAGATGAGCATCAACTAGGCTCATTTTTTTTCCGCATTGGCGAGAGCCACGCGAGCCTCTTTGTCGGTCGCTTCATATTCTTTGGAATACTATGTATGCCTTTCTTCCATCAGTCTCTATGTTTCTTGTAGCTGTATAATGGTGTCTTGCACCTCTCTGAGTTGTCTTTTTAGCCATGTCACGTTTCCCTCGTGACCCTGCGTTGCTGACGCCTCTGTGGTCTTTGTCGCTAGTTGTCATCTCAACTCCATGTTTTCCTGATAGAGTTTAGCGATAGCCCGCTTTGTCTACTTCAATTGTTGAGATGGCTCTTGATCATTCACTCCCATGATATCCTCTTTCCTTGTTATGTTCTTGTCTTCGTGACCCGATCCTCCAGCAGGATCTAGCCGGATGGCGTGCATGAGTAGTACTTCAGCCTTCGATCTGGCAAGCGTCTTTTCTGGAAATCGAGCTTCTGCGGCTTCCTTGTTCTTCCTCGGCCTACCCCTCCTTCACGGCATTTTTTTTTAGGAGACGGGGCTTCTATCGTCTTCCCTTCATGTGCAAAACCCTCTGCTTTAGGTTCTGCGCAATTTGATCTGGTCTTCTCTGCGGGAGAGAACGACTCCCAGTCGTTTTGGGGCTTGGATCTTGCAATTATGCTGCTTCGCGTGCCTTTTCTTATGCTCTGAGAGGTCACCATGGTGCAACTAGTATATAGTATCTGCACAGTATATCCAACAGATGCACAAGGGGAGAGTTTTGAACAAACTGGACTGGCAAGGGAAGATGAAAATGGAGTTCGGGCCTGGTTCTATGACCGGAAAGAATGTCGAGCATCCGAGATTTATAACGAGTCAGATAAGAAAAGGAATCATGTTGAAGGATAGTGAATTCATGGCGATGAGATGTTCTGAGTCGAGTTGTACATTTTCCATGGCAAATCCCTGTGTGTAAGATACAGGGGATAAGGCTTGTTGGGCATGCATGATACGAACGCCACAATTTTTCATTAGTTCAACCTTCATGATGAACTGATAATAACATGTTGTACTTGCTGATGTGACCTTCATTAACTACTTGACTCGACCTAGTCACGTACAGACTGGTTTCTCTACAGGACTCGACTCTTTGGAAAAGACATACCCATACTACTTATACAAGTTTCAACTCTGACATCCCTTCATGTTTCCAAGGGCCAACCGACCACTTGCTAACCTCAACCTCACAGGGTTACATACCTGACTTCAAATGTTTGGATGCATGGGTCACAATGTGACATAGAATCGAATCTAACTGGAAAGAAAAATGGTGGCATTAACATAATGTTTCCTCAAAACTTCGTCGAGGGCCAACAGGCCCCCAACACTCACCTATGATTCGTCCCAAGTCACTCTAATCTGGGTAACACTGCTTCGAAGGCCTCAAGCTTAGCTCGAGCTGACTTGACTTGTTGCTTTTCCAGATCCTCCTGCTTGGTGAACTCCTAAATTACTTGCTCGGTGATAGGCCCTTCCAGGCGTTGTTATATTGTTGTAACTACTTTTTCCATTCGTGAGCCTTGTCCTTATCTCTTCAAAAAGCGTGTAGGCTTCATCCTACATCAGTTGGAGCCTCTATGTCACTTCCATGACCTTGCTCAGGATGTAAGTAACCTACTATTGAACTATGCATTGCTCCTGCAACCTCTTCATCTTCTCAACTGCAATAAGTAGCTTCATCTGTGCTTGCACTGTGGACACCTGTTGCTTCACCTCCTGGAGCTTTGCTTCCAATTTCCTCAGCTTCGGATCTTCTGCAAGGTGCTCATAGGTCTGCACACTTTGATCACTTTATTGTTTACTTTCTGAGGCCAACGCCCTGATTCTTTCTACTGCGCTCCTGGCAGCTTTTTCCCTCTGATCCCGCACTTCTTGCGGCGTGCTAGGTACTGCTTGGATTTCTAGCTCCATTATTCTTGCTTGAAGTTGTTGACTGGATTCGGTGAGCTTCCCTACTTGCATCACAGTTGACTCTGGTTCATCCTATGCCAAGCTCGGCACAGAGTGAATTACTCTAGTCATTGCTTCTTTGATCGCAATCTACTTTGCGAGCAGTTGGTCTTTTTGTTCATGTATCTTCGCATTGTTCTCCTCTAACTTCGCCTGAATTTCACTTTTCTCCTGCTGTGCAACTCGAAGTTTCTCTAGGACCTCCTCCTTTTCTTGCTTTAAGGCCTTTTTGGCCTGCTCCTTTTCTTCTTGGACTCGATGAAGTCGAGCCTCTGTTACATCTGTTGATCTGAGTAATTGGGTGGGCTCATCCCCCAATTCTACACTTTCTAATGAAGAAGGCGCAGTAGATACTGTGCAGCTCGAATGGATAGCTTGTTGGATGTCTTTGAGCTCCTTCTCTATTTTGTCATACAGAGTTTCTTGCTTTGCTTCATGTCTCTGCGGGATATCTTCTGAAGCATCTTCTACAGCTATGATGATGAGCTCGATATCATCCACTGTGAGCACATTCTGTGATTGAGGCTTATTGGCTTGGGACTTCTTTCGTGTTGAGGGTTTCTGCTTAGAAACCTTCCTTTTCTTTGACGTCTAGACCTCTATAAGGAGATCCTTTGCGGTTTCACTTCACCCTTTTCTTGCTTGTCTCCTTATCCTACTTCTTCTTGGTTTACTTCAACTCCTCCTCCTTTTGCAAGTGAGTTAGGCACAGTTTCCTCCAATGTGTTGTCCTTCTCATCACTGTCTATGTCATGCACTTCCTCCTTTTTCTTCTTTTTCTTTGTGTTGCTCGGTCCATCATACTCAGTCCGGGTGACCAAAGGACTTCCATTGATGTCGAGATCAGACAGTTCTGCATATTCCACTGGTACAAGGAATTTTGTTGGCCATTACTTAGTGATATCTTCCATGTCTTCCTCGGTTAACTTATAGTAGGACTGCAGCTCCTCCTTACTTTCATCCTTACGCGCAGTGATATAGATGAAGTGTCAATGTGAACAGAACTTCGTGAAAGGTATGTACTGATGGAGTGTATTTAGTGTCATTCGGGGGAATGATTCAATGGCGTGCTTCAACTGTAGGTAGTAAGTATGGAAGACAGCATTCAACTGCCACTGCTTCACCATATCATTCATGTACCACAATGTGGAGAACCTTGCGGCCAATGGCTCCGATGGCTCGACTTCAGGGAATGTTTCTCCTTCCGACATCTGCCAAGCAACAAATGCAATGAGAACTAGTAACCAGCTGAAGTGGAATTTTTACCCTTGGTCTTATGCTTCACGACAGTCCTTTTCCAGCTCATTGATGAGGTAGTTCTCCCAGTTCATCTGCATTCCTTCGACGCACTTCCCTGTGAGGTCCACTATGAACCCTGTGACTTGTGTCGGCCAGTTATTTTTGACAAGCTTGCTAGCTATCAGCTCACAAGAAAGGAAAACTGCACCATCCTGGATAGAGGATACCTTATAGCCTCACTTCCCCTTCTCTACATCACCATAGGCCTCCTTGATGCACTGTGCCAGGGAGCGATCTAACGTCTTCCCTGGTAGAACTAGTGAGGGTCTCATCCTTGCATGCTTAGTCCAATGCTCAGGTGGATCAGTGTTGGATCTACAATGATGCACCTATCTAACCAAAGATAACCTCTGTGATAGCACGACGGGAGGAGTTTAACACAAGTGTTAACCTCCTGATGTCAGCCGAAGTGTGGGATATTCATCACATTCAAGATCGTTGATCGCGTGATCGCTTTAATCCATGGTTGGGGAACTATCTTGGGCTTCTTCCCAATCATCTTCATCGGGTACCTGTGCGGCATGAGGATCACATAGTTCTTCCGATCTTCAAGGTTGAATTCACTGATCTTGAGAGTTGGGATCAGTCCCAACTGAGGTCTGACTACGCGTATCCCCTTCGGGAGGTACACAGTGATCAACATGTACTCAAACTCACACGAGACACTGTTGCGATTTACTGTGCCAGTCAAAGGTGTTATGTAGTCCGGCAAGACTGACAGGAGCTGCTTCACATTTACCAGATCATCGCGGTGCTTGCTTCATTTCTCAGTCGTGGTTTGACTAGAATGACGTGCACTCAAAAGGGATGCTTGAAATCCTCCTGTCGATGATGTTTGTATCCCTACATACATGACTCTCTCAGCCATGAGATCTATCAGAATTTCCTCTACATACTTCTCTACTGCTCTACGTTCACCCAACATGCACACTCGTAATCAATTAACTCGGGTAGGCGAATAGACAGATGAAGAAATCAAACGGATGGCAAGGTCTAGAAAGCACAGCATGATACGATGGGTTCTTAGTTAGCTCAGATATCACAGCTTTCAAAAAGTGGTCCTGATGCAACATCCGATGGGTTAAATAAGCAACGTCGTAACAGATTCCTCCAACGGAAATGAATGCCTCAATCAATACAATTCCATCCATTATGGTGTGGTCTCAATGGTCCAATGGTGATCTTTCCGGTAATAACGGTGTTTATAACTATTTCAGAGCGTCATTCTAACAGTCAGGACGCCTCCAACGGTTATATAGATTTGTCGTGGTGAAGTCCCCTTTTGTGCGGTTCTGCTATTTCGGCAAGGTTCAGGTTCTACAAGCCTGCCTTCTGCGAAGTCTTCTCTGGAACTTCCTGTAGTTTTTCTAACATTGCTTTATTCTTACTGAGATTTATTGCCTTCTTCCATGTGATTTGAGTCTCTGGGTTCCTCTTTCCATTCTGATTCTTATCTTCTCTTAGCATAGCAACTTCGCACTACTGAGGATCTTTCAAAGGGTTCAAATGTAATACCTTTTCTTTTACTATTTCTAGGGTGGATACACTTCTTTCCTACATGGATAGGTTCTTTAAACCTTCTTGTTTTCTTTCAACTTCGACGGCTAATTCTCTGGTCCTCTATTGCTTCAACTTTTTTTCTTGTTCTTCTATTAGTCGCGCTATTTTCCTAGCCATAAAGTCCCTTAATTATTGTTTTTTCTATTATGTAGCTTCTTCCTATGCTTTCCTTCGGATCTGATCTTTCTCAATCCAGGTCTTTCCTAACAAAAGTGCAAAAGGGGCATTGTTATCGACAAACTTAATGACTTCAAATTCTTCTTCGATTGATGTTCCATGAGCAATCATAGGTACATTAGTAATTATTCCACATAGGGTTATCATCTTTCCTTTAAACAATCCTATCCCTCCCAATCAAGGAACCATAGCAGGCCTTCCCAAAATTTTCCAAGTGCTTTCTAGCATAATGTTCACATGTGTTTCTTCATCCAATACACAGTCTATGTTGAAGTCTCCTATTCTTGTTTCTATGCACTACTTCTCTTTTAATATCTCTGGTAAACTGATGTCTCTATGATCATTCAGTGTTTCTTTCATCTGTAATAATATAGTCTCTTATTGGTTCTCTAGCATATCCTTAGACCCTTGTCCTTTTTCATAGTGTTCTTGTCCCATGTTCATCTTTTCAACTTTGGAAATCATTCTAGGGCAATCCTCAACTCTGTGACCAATAGCTTTACAACAGAGACAAATAGGATCTGTACCGGGGCATTCCTTAGCAAGATGTCCCGGTCTTCTGCAATTATAACATAGTGTCAATCCTCTCTTTCTTTTAAATGAGTTCCAGCCTCTCCTATACTACGCATTGGGATCACAGTGATGGTCCTACAATCTGAAAAAAATTGTTCTAGGTTCCTACATCCACTTATTAGTCCAAAAATTCTTTCTATGCATAGGAATAACATATATTTCACTATCTCTATCAAATTTATTCAAATCAACTCTTTCTTCTAGTTGTTCCCTAGTGTTTAGACTGGGACAAAATCTATCAAACATACCTAGATTCATACTTTCGAAGCAAAAATTCCCACTTATATTACCTTTACCAGAGCACAAAGCTTTAAGATCTTACCTCTTTTCTTCAGATCGGGCTTCTCTCTTAGCATAGAGCTTCGCAAGTCAAGTAGAATACTTCGCACTACAGCAACATATCTATGCATAGAGATTTATCTTTTCTTCAGTTCCCAGCAATCACAGTTTCAGGTCCCGGCAACGAAACGATTTGTTGGCACAGGGGCAGACCCAGGGTTCAACGCTTCAACAACGCACCAACAAAACCTTAACTACCGGCCCTTTCGGCAACACTTGTGAAGCAAATGAAGTCTCACCTGAGGTAGAGGAAGGGAGGGGTTGCAGGACTCAAGTGTCTACAACCTAGATGGGACATAGATCTCTGATTACAACACTTAACAGAGAACTTAGCCAATAGTATGCATTAAGTTATGATTCTTATTCACATCACATATTAAACCCTAAGTGCGGAACAACACAGTAATAATCAGATCAGACACTTTTAAGCACATAGCATTAAATCAGATCTAGAATTCATTTATCATCAATAGAGAACTAAGCATCCATACATCTATCTAATATACATCCAGATCAGTGCACTAAGTGGATAAATACATAAACAACATTGCACAAAGCACATCAACACAGGATATATGTGGTTCATCCAAGTGTGGGGCTACGTCCACCAACTTCTTCTTCTTATTTATTAGTCTTTAATCTTCTTACATTCCTCTGCTCCTATGCACAAAACCACATAGCCAACTTCACAAAGGACAGGAGATTTGCGCACACCTCACCAAATCCTCCTTCCCCGAATTAGGTCAGGGCACAAAGCCTTACACAGTCTGTGCACAAAGTCTCTTAGAATCACTTGCACTTAGCTCTGCAAGACTTAACATACTCTAGTCATGCACTAAGCCCATGATCTCGCTTACTTACATTGGCTAGCTACTTATGTATACATGAGGCCTAAGCATGGGTAAACCCATGGGCCGACATCCCATACCAGTTACATAAACCCTAAAAGCCTAAAAAGCCCGCAAAATGGGCGAGCTCTCATGATCTTCGCTTCACCTGGGTGCTTCGTCTTCGACCAGCCTGTCAAAGTCCCAAAAATGGTCAAACACGACCAATGTTTCCTCAAAACTTGGTCAAGTGCCAACAATTGTTGTCCGTTTCCAAAACTATCTCTTTCCAAGAAAATAAATTGTGGATTCGACCGAGTAACATTCTGGTACCAGGCCCTGTGGAGGCACAAGTCCTCCCATTTTTTTTATGAGGCTTATAATGGCTTTGTCTCAGTTTTCAAAGATTTATTATTAGGAAAGGATGCTCCCCGACTGTCTGGCCAAGCAACCAAGTTTTTAAACAGGAAGGGCACACTTGAACAGAAAGAAAATCACAGTGTGCTAATGGTCTTTATCTCCAACGAAAATCCTGCTTTCCTTCCATGCCACATCATGGACAATATGTTTGTTACAGAAATAGCAAGGCAATATAAACACTGTTGCATTTTTTCCATGACAAGAAAAAAAAATAGTTCATTCCTCTGCCCTGGAAAATCGGGGACTTCGTGTGCAGAAACGTCAACAACATTGATGAATTCACAAGCCATTTCAAGAAATTGAACCTAACATATGTTGAAAGGCTAAAAGGGTTCAACCCTAATGGGATTTTTTGAGAGAATTTACTGTCAGTTGGATTTAGAGGCTCTTTTATCAATAGACGCCTGACCGAAGATGGAGACAGTGACGACAACACTCCTACTT
This sequence comes from Picea engelmannii, assembly GCA_009831015.1. Classification (NCBI taxonomy): domain Eukaryota; kingdom Viridiplantae; phylum Streptophyta; class Pinopsida; order Pinales; family Pinaceae; genus Picea; species Picea engelmannii. The sequence continues at coordinate 16,046 of ML838356.1, read as the reverse complement.
TTGGCGATTGCGATGTAGAGACATTGCAAAGCGCAAATGAGTTGTACAGACAACAGGGAAAAGTATACGGTGAGAAGAGTGTCCACTCCCCTGCCAGCACTCCCAAGAGCACAGCATCGCGGAGCATCGCTTCAATGGCCCACCCCAATAAGAAAGCAATCCAAAAATCTTCAAACGGAGGAGGAGATAAGAACCCTCCTCACACAAAAATTGATAGTTCTCACAAAGTTCCCCTGACGAAGAAGAGAAAAAACATTGTAGGGCAGGGGGACGAACCCAAAAATGAAAGTGAGCAGATGCAACTTGAATTTGAAATTGAGCACATCCACAAAGTTGGCTCGTCCGCAGACACGATACACCATAGTTCTGCAATGGAAATAGCTGAGACCGACATTTTTGACGAAGATGAATCCTTCGTATTCCATAGCGTTGTTTTTGAAAAACAATCTAAAAATATAGTCATTGAAAAGAGAGATGTAACAAATAAGAAAGGAAAATCTCGTATAGATATTAAATTTAGGAAAATGCGGTCGTCCCAAATATCCCTATTTCACCGCGTAACTGGTGATGCTCTTGATGATTCAATTGGAGGAATTGAAGCGAAGAATGCCAGACTGAACAACCGGGTCAAGGAATTGGAGGAGGATTTCATTGCTACCCCCGAGTTTTCCAGTCCTTTATCAAAAACCGTGTTTTCTACCCCTACAACCAAGTTAAAAGGATCCTCCAGCCTCCTCGCATTGTGTAGAACCCTTGTAGAGAATAACATCAAGAAAAGAATGCAGCTAGTTACTGAAGCCTGGGAAACATCACAAAATAAATCTTCCTTTCGAAAGAAGAATTATTGTCGAATCATGTGAACAAGCCATATCAAAAAAAGAAGAATTATTCAGAAACCTAACACAAATAGACTTAGTCGGAAGTACCAACAAGGTTCAAGACCCAAACTTAATCCTCAAATCCTTGTTAATGACCAAAGAAGCCTTCGATAAACAACTTGATATTTTAAAGGGGTTGTCTTTAGAAAAGTTTTACGGCATACTTGAATATCGTGTAGATGAGCTCGAGAACTGGCTACTGGACTATTCGACACACAATGAATAAATTGAACAGGATCTGCATAGTATTTCTATGGATCTAAGGAAATTAGAAAACAAGCTTTTCGACATAGAAATCCAGGATGAAATCAACGTGGCCCCCATGAGAAGCTACATTGAAGAATGGTTCCAACGGAGAATGGACAAGCTCATCGATGAAGGGCAACAACCGCTTGGCACGATTCCAGCAACCGTCGACGACACCAAAAAAAACGCATCGGCTTCATAGTAAGTCTATACTTGTGTCACCTTGTTTTCTTTATTAATCCAGTTATTCTACCTCTTTAAATAGAAATCTCTAACCAAATACTCATAACTTCCAATTTCTTCTTTTTAGGTCTTCCTCTCTACCGTCGCGCACTTATTCTTTCTACAATCCTAATTTTTGTACTTATTTCTTTTATGGTCTGCGGGAGCCCCAATCCCAGTCTATATGACAAACGCATTTAAATTTCCAGAAATATGGAATAGATTCCATAAATATGGAACAAATTCCAGAAATATGTAATAGACATTGTTGATATTTGATAAATTTCAAAGAAAACTAATTCGAGAATGCTAAAATTTTTTTCCTTGAACTATGTTGGATGTCAGGAAATTGTGTTTATTATATTTGAATGTTAATGTGTGTGTTTCCTGGTCCTTTTTTCCAGGAACCTTTGTTGCAAGACATTATTAATATTTGATAAATTTCGAAGAAAACTAATTCGGAAATGCTGAATTTTTTTTCCTTCAACTATGTTGGATGTCAGGAATTGTGTTTATTATATTTGAATGTTTGATTTGTGTATTTCCTAGTCCTTTTTTCCAGGATCCTTTATTGCAAGTCATTTAGATAGAAATTTTCTAAGTCCCATGTTTGAACTATACACACCCCAGGAAAATATTGCCTCGTTCGCATATTAACCTTGGGGGTAATCTACAAGTCAAATGTCTTGTAGTTGGCCAGTGACATGTTGCCACAAAGTCATCCTCTGCATGGATACGACATGTACTTCAACCTGCTTCCCACGTGTCTGTACTCAATCCTGTCCTAGCAGTACATTTATTCCCATTCCAACCTGGCGGGGACTACGCTGCCATGCAGCACTTGTTCTTTTTGCTATACCTTGTTTTTTAATAATCTTTTTGTAATATATTATATATATTACTTATCTTAAAAAATATTTTATTTTTTTTAAAGGCACCTTTAAATACTCTTTTTACTTTTTCCCTTTTATTTTAAAAACAATACTCTTAGGTAACTTCAATTACTCAATAATAAGTCACATTTTTACACTTTGTGGTAACTTTTATGAAAGATCCTTTTTCTTTTTTAACAACCCCACTAAAATATACTCTCTCTTAATAATAATATATTTTCTTTTAAAATAAGATATTAATATTGTCTCTTTTCCTAGGCCCTTTTAATAAATTTAGTAATTTTATTTTTTTAATGAATGATCGGGACCTTGAGGTTTCATTTGGGATTCCCTTTTTTACTTCTTTAACTTATACCTCACTTTTACTGCTTGTAAAGTTATGGAGATGCACTTTTTACTCCTAACTTCTTGGTAATTGTTGGTCGACTAAGTATTACGCTCTTGGGTAGGATTTCACCTTTGTATTTTAACAGTTTCACTTTATAATTTTATTATGTAACTTTTATATTGAAACACTTTGATTTTATTTATTTTTTCCTTTTATTCATAAACCGGTTACGTATGTATTTTGAATTTGCAGTGGAATATATTCAACTAAATTCTGAGTTTTTATATGGCCAAAGGCTTGAGTTGGTCAAAGACCCTGACTTCAGAGAAACTCTGGAAAAAAAAATGTTGGCTAGCAGCCGGTAATCAGCAGAATGCCCAAGAAAAGGCTCTGATACCGAATGAGACGAACAAAGTTTGCTCACACAAAGAATATCCAATATAAATAGGATAATACATAGAAATCCATATAGGATAGTAATAATATGAATTATGAATAAGTTATGAGATGATTACAATGAAAATGAGGGCATGTTTATATATCGTCACATGGGTTCCCTTTCATGAATAGACACATCCTTTAAATAAGGCATGACTTTTATTTATGATGTGTTTAATTATTATATTTAATTATTAATTATTATATCTATTTCTATATATATATATATATATTGTGTTCATAACATTTCATTTTGTTCCGCTCATAAATCTGGATCGGGTATACCATAAGAGAGAAATGAGCAAAGATCATTTATTCACGTCGTTTCAACCATCAACCAACCCACCAATTATTAATTGCATCCAACAAAACCTTATACAGTGGAGCGCACTCATCTCCAATTCAAATCAAACCTTATGCTATACATCAAACCATCAACTTCACCATTTTGATATATATCCCATACTCACATACGATAAGGAGTATCATTGTTTTAAAAAAATTGAATTATAGAAAACATCAAGTAACATGAAGTATGTCATACGTGACTTGCATTATAATTTGACTTCATTCGTGCTTGTGTGTGATGACCCTAACATAACTTTGGAACCTTTATATTATATCATTGGTGATATATGGTAAATAAAACTCGACCAACCCCCTTTTTAACATATATAATAACGCATCATGTATTTTGTATGCAACATGATTTTGCTTGGAGGTCCCTTTCTTTTCTTTTTGACAGATAGCACATCATTAAAAATGGAGACAACATTAATTATCGTTGCAGAGCCATTTTTTGTATGTGATAACATCAAACTTAAATCAGACCACGACATTTCTGTGAAATTCATATGTCTAGGACAGAATCAACTTATTACGATTTTCTCCTAAGGGGTCCCACCTATTAATTATTAATACCATATAGTATAAGTATAATGTATTGCAACTCTTTGCAAACAGGATTCTCGTTGCGCTTTTATGTGTCAACAACCTCAGCAATACATTGAGCGGTGTTTCTCATGATCCCACTACATCTAGCTTATCATCAAAGCCATCAACATCCTCTACTCCACCACATGCTCCTCCTCCTCCTGATTCTTGTCCACATGAGTCGATTGCAGAAATTACAAATCCTATTTATTCCCATCCACATGTGTATGAACCTGCATCCATGTCTGGTCCTCCTATTGCTCCTCATGTTTCCCCTCCATATGTTTCTGAACCTATGTCCACGTCTTATCCTCCTCCTCCCCATTTTCTTCCTCCTACTACTTCTCCTCCACATGCATCACCATATTCTATTGATCCTCCCCCTGCTCCTCCACTTGCATCACCATGCACCGATCATTGTCTTTCTCCTAGCACACATGTGTCATCATCCACCGATTCCCCTCCTCTTCCTCCACATGTGTCACAAGATTTTGATGCTTTAGACACTATGATCACATCGGGTGTTGTTCATGCACATATTAATGATATTGATATAGAGACACTTGATAGTACACTTTTGTCAACATTTGTTTCTAAAATAGTTGTTCTTGATAGAGGCTCTACCTCTAGTAGCAGAGTGTTAGGGACCTAACCTCCCTAATCCCTCACGTAGGGTAGAATAATATATTTTCCATGTAATAAAGGCCAACATTAGTTTATAAGGCCTATTTAATAAATGTGAACAAGTCAATCTAAGAACACCTAATAGAGGCTTCCGCTTCTATAAAGATCTTCCTCTAGAATGTTCTTTAGAAATTAGAATTAGTATAAATAAGAGTAGGAGGCATGAGAAGTTTTTGTCTTGAGAATTATTGTAATAGAGCTCTTCTCTGCTGGAGTTTTCCCCCTCAAAGATGCAAGTGAACTTTGTTTTCTTGAATTAAAGTATAATTTTTGGTGTTGCTCTTCTCAATATTATGTTGTTCCATTGTTATATGTTGAATATTCATGTTTCTGCATATTATATTACAGTGGTATCAGAGCACTTTCCTTAGCAGTAATTGTGGGTTAATTTTTTTAAGGGTAGAGATGTGCTCGAGTGTCTTAAAAATACAGTGATCTGTCATTCAGCACATAAATGCATGGTTGGGGAAGCATACGTGCAGGAAAAACAAGAGGTTTTTAAGCTCACATTATTGGACACCCTTGTAATCCTTGTTGGTACCCCTTCAAGTGGTGGCGCATTAGATAACACATGTATACGGACTAGCCTAGGTATCCAAAAACCTACTATAGATCAATAGATCGGCCACCTGACTGTTATAGTCCCACCGAGAACAACACTTGGGAAGATACTCTATAGTACCTGGTTAATAGGGTAGGACAGTTAAGGGTACAATCTAGCCTCCTTAGTTGGCGCCCTGAGATATTGGGTTGAGTACTATTCTTTGACCCTACATGTATATCAGAGAGCTATAGTACAGGGAAAACCCTTGTCTGTAGGAACCCAAAGAAACCCTAACCCTTGGGATGGATACAGAAAAAATAAGGAATAAACAATATCTATTGGCATGCAACCTTGACTCCTGCATTCTCGTTGCAAAATTACTACACATTTCTTCCTGTTAAGAATTTGGGCATTTTACCACTATAGTATTATTCAGATTAGAGTGCATTATTATTCAGATCGGAGTATAACTCTGCAGGAGAAAAAAAATTAAAAATAAATAAATAAATGAGTATAGTGGTCCTCCCAGCACCCTTATTTGGGACTTATCCCATTGGATTCCTCTCCTCTCCTTGATCGCATTGGTACCTCTCATTTTTAAGCCTTTTTTCAGTGGACCCGACCCCCTTACAAGCACCCTTATTTTCAACCTATCCCATTGTATTCCCCTTTTCACCCTGATTTCCATGGTACCTATCACTTATAAGTATTTATTTTCTATGGTCCCACCTACCCATTTTCCCTTACAATCACCCCTCATATCAAAATGGCCAACACTCGCAACCAAGACCTGCAAGTTTCCATCAACTAGAACAAGGAGAACATACAACACAAAACTTTTGATATTGCTTCCATCAATTCCATATTTGCACAACTCCATGACCAAGTCCAACAAAAATTTGACACCATGGATGCCAAATTCTAGGGCGAATTTGACACCCTCAAATATGTTTTCAACCAGTTGTTGAACCACTCCCAGGGCCCTTCCTCCTCGAAAAAACCATCCCACTTAGATGGTGTTGACTCTTCCCATTCTATGGTCTTTCAATCCAACTCATTATTTTTCTTTGCATGGCATTACTGATGAGTTGGCAAAACTTCATTATGATGTTCTCTGTCTGGATCATGAATGTTGGCAATGGTTGCAATGGCGTAAAAATGCATGCCAGGGGTATGTTGCATAGACCCAGTTTGTTGCAGAGATCTATGAATGATTTATCACTACTACCCACTATTTAGGTCGTTTGACCAAGTTGAGACAATCAGGCACGATGGAAGACTTTATAACCACCTTTGAGCACTTGGCCTCCAGAATAGGGGGCATGACATATGCCTACTTCCAGGAATACTTTATCAGTGTCCTAAAGGATGAAATCTGAGCCCAAGTCCTCATGGTTTTCCCTCAAGCTTATTTGGAAGCTACTAAACATGCCAAACAAGCACAACAAGTTGTCTTTTCCCTGAAAAAAAAAAAAAACTCTTTTCTTCCTTGCCCTCAACCCACCAATATATAAGATATGTGTTATATTCTTTGCGGGGGTTCAGGGGCAGGGCCCCCGAAAAAAAAAAAGTTTCCTTGGTTTTCATGTCCATTTTTGGGTGGTTCTCGATTTTTGTGTCCATTTATGGGTGGTTTTTCAACACATGGTTTTTCATCAATGGTTTTCTATTTCCGGTTAAGGAATTAGGGTTGTTGAGTAATCCAGATCATTAGATAAGGTTTTTGGATACCTATATGTATATTGTTATGTAAACAATGTATGAAATGTGAATGAATATAGAATATGTCGGTTTTCTCGGTTTGGGTTTCTAGGGGAAAAATCTATGTGTAATGTGTGTATTTTCCATTGTATCTTTTATGTTCTTTTATTGAAAATTTGTTTGCAGTAAAATATTGTACAAGGTTTAAATCTACATAATCCTGGCCCCCCTGCCACTCCTTTCAAGGTCCGGAAATGCTTGAACTCCAACTCTGGGGTATTTGTTATAGTAGTGATGAAAACTATTTTCTTGGGCACAACTGTAAGGAACAAAAACTTTTTATGGCCATTTAGAGGATGTTGTTGAAGAGGAAGTTGAAGTTCCCCATGTTGAAGAGTTACCCGCTCCAGATTCTACTACTCCTCATGCTGACCCACCAAAAGTTAAACCATTGATTTCATTGCATGCCTTCATTGGCTTCTCTACTCCCCAAACCCTCAAGCTAATTGGTTATATTAAGCATATGAAAGTCATCATCCTTGTTGATAGTGGAAGCACCCATAATTTTATTTGCCGCCACATTGCCCAGTGAACCAATTGTTATATTTGTGTCAACAATTTTCAAATCATGATAGCCAATGGTAGTTCCATGAAATGTGGTGGGCGTTGTGAAAATGTATTCCTACAAATTGGACAATACCACCTGAAATCTCATGCATTTGCTATCGACATGGGCAGTTGTGACATTGTGCTCGGTGTTGAATAGTTATGTACTCTGGGCTCCATTCTCATGGATTTTAAGGAATTAACCATGCAATTCCAACAGGAGGGACAAAAGTATCAATTCCAAGGAATCGTGATAGGCTCCCTGAGATCATCAGTCCCCATTGAATGGAAAAGCTTTTCAAAAAAGGTCATTCGGGTATTATTATCCAACTCTATTCCATTTAAGCAGTTGAGACACGCTCTGTGCACCCTGACATCCAATCTATCATATCCAAACACCAAGCTATTGTTTCCACTCCCTAGAGATCCAAGAGGATATAAAAGGCCAAAAATTCAAAGTCCTCAAATATCATCAAAAATGGCACCAAGTCGAAGAGCTTGTCGAGAGATTTTCAACGGTGCAAACAACACTTCAAACGAATTCTAGATGACAAAGTTATGGCCAGTCAAAATTTTAGTCAAACTGGTCAAAAGACAACATGGTAGTCTATACTGCTGACATCATCTTGTTGATGTGGCGGCATGAGAGGTTGCCATGTGTCATGCAAATTTGGCATTTTCACAATGCTAAATTGCTTAATAAAAAAGCACCACATGGAACCCTCGGGGAGTGCCACATGGCACCTTCCAGAGGCTGTCATGTGGCACCTTCCAGAGGCTGCCACGTGGCAGGACTGTACCATACGTGGATGACACATAGGTGGATGAGTTGGCACCTTCGTACAAGTGGCAGTGGTTCAGTTTCCACACGACCCAATGAGGTCCTACCATGTGGTAGCCGGGAAAAATCCCAATGAGGGCTAGGCACCAAAAATTTGAAAAAAAAAAATACAACGGCCGACGCGGACTAGTCGTTGGCCAACCACAGGTACCCCGTTTTGGCAACAAGATGTAGCAAATTGGTGGGTTGTGATATTTAAAATAGTTTAAAATATATTTTAACCATATATAATCAACATTATGGTTATAAACCATATTTAAATATATATGGTTGTAACAGGAAGCCAAAGGGGGAGCCCGCGGGTTTTACCCCAGGAGTCCCCCCCTAATATTACATCCACTTGCAAACAAACCACGAGGGGGGACTTTGTTAAGTCCGCCCCCAAATTACTATTAAAACCCATTTTATTCATCTGCAAGAGGGAGGATCTGCACGCCCTTGTGGCACGAATTTCAATGCAGAGGCCTACAATTAATGCATAGCATTGACTGTTGTGGCACATTTTTCGAGGTAGGGAGCCCAGGAGTGATAGTGACAGAATTTGACGAATTTATAGTCATTTTTGCATGATTTTTCGCCACGAAACCACTGGTGTTGTCATAATTTGGATCCAAGCAGTATATTTTCATGGCATCTCCAGAATTGAGGTATTGCCATGTATTTATGCCATTTTTTGTTGAGATAATATAAAGGCTTGTCCACCGAGAAGTGGGATCGAAGACGTAGTCCATATTTGGGATGAAGTCCGTTATAAAATCTTGTGCAATTATTCTTCTTGTCATTTCTTCATGTGTATGCGTTCTTCTTATATGTTGCACATAAGCTTTGTTTATGCTCTTTAATGCAATTCATGTGATAATTATTGAATAAAAGATCTTGGATCATGTTGGTATCAAAGCAGTGTTATTTGATTTGAATTGTGAGTGTGAATGCTTACTCGGGAAAATCTCAAAGAGGGTGAAGGAAAACTTGATACTTTCAACCCAGAGATTGGACGTGCAACTCGAAGAAAGAAAATGGGGGATGAATAACTTTGTACATAGTATGAAAATCATTTTCACAAGGATTTATACCAGATATCAGACATGGTAGAAAAATTTTGCGGATTATGAAAAGAGAGTGGTAAAGAAGGAAAATAAGAAGAAATCTAAAGTAGAGGATGATGTTGCATAGAACCAAGGAATTGGAGGAGACCCTCTTGAGCCTCCATCTTCGTCTTCAATTTCAAACTCTTCTTCTTTCTCTCATTCTCACCATTCTAACTTCCATCAACAAAATGCTTTTAAAAAGACATTATTGAAATTAGATGTCAAATTTAATTTGTCCATGTTTAATGGAGAAGATAATGAAAATAAGTTAAACAATTGGATTAGATAGATCAAATTTTATTGTCGTGTACAACAGATTGAAGAGGAAGAGGTAAATATTTGGTTGGCTTCTCTTCGGGTAGAAAGCATAGCCCTGGTATGGTTATAGAGAAAACTTCAGAAAGGTAGCGAGCATAATGGTAAACTCCTTTCTTCATGGTCTTAATTTACTTCTGCATTGAAAAAGTAATTATATTCATTGGGTCATATACAAAAATTCATGATGGAATGGCAAAATTTAAGAGAAGGTAAAGGTCAGAATGTTCAAAGTTTCACAGAAGAGTTTAAGAAAAAAGGCACGTGCATTGAATGTTCCTTTAGACTCTCTAGATACTTTGATGAAATGTGCACTTCACAGTTACATTAATCACACATTGTTGTTGTTTAATCCCACTAATCTAGATGAAGTGTGTTAGCAAGCAAATCATCTTGAAAGCAATGGAAAGAATGTATAGGAAGATCACACGAAAAAGCCTTCCAAGTTCCAAAAAACTAAGTTCAAAGGAAAAGGAAAGAGGGAAAAGATAGCCACAACAAATAAGGAGGAAGGAAAATCCTCTTGCACTCATTGCAAAAAATATGGGCATGATGATGACCAATGTTGGAAACTACATCTAAAGTTAAGACCTGTGAAGTTTGGTGGCAAAAGGAAACCGAAAATTGTTGCTACAGCGCAACAAGACTTATGTTCCAATTCCGGTGATGAAATGAGAATCACACCAGTTGGAGTACAACGTAAAGCTTCCTCTCAAGTGAGTTCAAGTTCTACAATTCCATATCATGAAATTGAAAAGAAGAGAAGTGAACTTTTTTACATCAGAGTAGTAGCCAAACATACTAAAGTGGATACTTTATTTGATCAGGGTCCTCAAGTTAATTTGATATCTAAAGTTATTGTTAAAAATTTGGACTTAGAGACAGTACCTCATCCAAAACCATACCCTCTTGGTTGGGTGTGTGACGATGCAAAACTTCAAGTTACGAGGCAGTGTAGATTGAAATTTGTTAGCTTCAAAGTTGGTAGATGAGGTTGAGCTTGATGTGGTCCTGCTTGTTATATGTGGCATTATCTTGGAAGTCCTTATTAGTATGATATGAATGTTATCTTATTTCAACAGGAGAACAAATACCATATCAGAAAAGGTGGTGTGTAATACATTGTTAGAGCTCACAGTATGAAGAACTTAACTCTTGTTAGTGCACGACAGATACAGCGAGCCATAAATACTAGCAAGAGATTTATGCTCATGGTTTTGAAAGCAAAAGATCTTGATAAATATAATGCTTTTGATGATTGTGATCCTTCTCATAAATATGAAATGATTGATGTTATTTCTAACTATGATTAATTTTTTTAGGAACAAAAAGGATTGCCTCCCAAGACGGAGATCCAAAATGAAATATAGTTACATCAAGATGTTTCCTTACCAAACACTGGCATGTACAGAATGTTTGTGCTCAAAAATGAGGAGATTAAGAAGCAGGTGTAGGACTTGCTTGAAAGAGGGGTCATCTGACCAAGCTCTTCTCCTTGTGGCTCTCCAATAGTAATGGTGCCAAATAAAGATGGCACATGGAGGATGTGCATGGATTTCGGTGCACTAAAAAAAATAACGGTGAAGAACCGTTACCCCTTTCCTCGTATAGATGACTTCCTAGATCAACTGAAGAATGCATTGTACTTCACTAAGTTGGATTTGAGGAGCGGCTACCACAAGGTCAAAATTGTAGAAGGCGGCATGTGGAAGACTTCCTTCAAAACAAAACAAGGTCTATTTGAATGGATGGTAATGCCATTTGGTCTTTGTAATGCCCCAGCGACATTAATGTGTGTTATGAATGATGTTTTTAGGCCTTCCATAGATGACTTTGTGATTGTATACTTAGATGACATTATTGTATTCAGTAGGACTTGGGATGAACATGTAATGCATGTAAAGCAAGTATTGGATGTCCTTAAAAGGGAAAAGTTGTATGTAAAATTGTCAAAGTGTGAATTTGGCGAAACCTCATTGTTTACTTGGGTCATATTGTAGGAGGTGGTCAACTAAAGATAGATCCCTCCAAAGTTGAAGCTATTGTAAATTGGCTTAAGCCAACATCAGATACAGAAGTTAGGAGCTTCTTAGGAGCAGCGCAGTACTAGAGAAAGTTCATTTCCAACTTCTCCTATGTTGCATCTCCTTTGCATGCCTTAACCAGTGTGAAATAGGTCTTCCAGTGGGGAGGAAGACACTAGAAATCTTTCAACACTTTGAAGGAAAAGATCAGCACCACACTAGTGCTAGCTCTACCTGACCTACAACACTCGTTCAAGATTGAGACCGATGTCAGTGCATATGCCATGGGAGCAGTTTCAATTCAACAACGTAAGCCCATCTGCTTTCATTCTGAAACTTTTTCTAAGGATGTTTGTAATTATCCTACATATGACAAAGAATTGTATGCATTGGTGCAAAGCATGAAGAAATGGAAACACTACTTGATGGGGAAGGAAACGATCATACACATTGATCACCAACCCTTACAGTACCTCCAGTCATAGACCAAGCTTCAGTAGTCAAGACACTACAGGTGGATGGGATTCTTGAAACGGTTATGTCTAGTTATCAAATAAATGAAAGGCATAAACAACAAAGTTCCAGATATGCTTTCTCGACCTCCTATTTCTGCATCTATTGTTTTGAAAAATGCTTCCTTAGCTCGTTTCAGTTATATTTAACAATATGCTAATGATGAAGATTTCAAATATGTATATGAGAGGCTAACCCATGGTTCACAGCTAGAGAATTTTCATTTGCACGATAAACCACTCTACCATATGGGAAAACTTTGTATTCCTACAAATGAAAGAGTGCATGTAATCAAAGAAGCTCACACTTCTCTAATATCTGGGCATTTGGGGGTAGGCAAGACTTTAGCACATTTGTAGAGGATTTGTTATTGGCCTCAAATGAAAGAAATTGTAACCAAATATGTAAAGGGGTGTGTGTTGTGCTCAACTTGTAAGCCCACTAATAGAAAATTGGGGTTGTACACACCACTTCATGTTTCTTCTCATCATTGGGAGAGCATATTAATGGATTATGTAGGGGGGTTACCTATGTCTAGAAAGGGCCATGACTACTTATATGCGGTAGTGGATAGGTTTATCAAGATGTGTATCTTGATTCCATGTAAAAAGTAGGTCACAACTGAGCAAGCTTCTCACTTGTTCTTCCAACATGTATGGGTTCATTTTAGGTTGGCCAAGTCCATTATCTCCAATCGAGATTATCGATTTTTAGGGGAATTTTGGACAAGTTTATGGTAGCTCATGGAATCCAAGTTGAAGAGGAGTATTTCTTTCCATCCACAGACCAATGGACAGACAGAGGTAGTCAACAGAACAATGGTTCATTTACTTCAAGGTTATTGCAACAAACATCCTAAACTTTGGGATGAGCAGTTGTACAATGTCCACCATGCATAAAACCGAGACTTGCACTCTTCCACTTAGAGTTCACCATTTGAGAAATGTTTTGAGTATCTACCTAAGACCCCCTTAGACTTTACATTTGGGAAAGATGTTGAATCAAGTGAACAAAGAGATTAAGACAATGCCCGTAAGTTCATCCATAGGATTCAACATGTACACTAGACAGTCCAAGAACAATTGGAAAAGAGGCAAACCCAGTATAAGGCAAGGCATGACCAGCACCGGGTAGATCATAAATTTCAAGGAGATGATCAAGTATGGCTTCACATCATCAAATATAGGTTGAAGGGTGAAGACAATAATCTCAAGCCCATCATATATGGACCCTTCACCATCTTTGAAAAGATTGGCACAAATGTTTTCCACCTAGATCTACCTCCATATATGGAGATATACTCAGTTGTGAATGTAGATAACTTGAAAATTTATAAGCCTCCAATGATCATGGACCAAAGGGAGATCATTTCAGTACCTTTAGTTGATGATTTTTCTCCTGAGTACTTCGACGAGTTGAAGGAAGATATCATCATGGATAGAAGAACAAGGACTTCACATAAGGGTGATGTTGAATATATTTGAGTGGACCTTAAAGCCACACATCCAAGCAAAGCACTATGGATCGAGAAGGGAAAAGTGAGGGAGCAATTCCCTCACCTATTTGTTGATCGATAAGAATTTTGGTGGTCCAAAAGCTTCTTAGTGGGGAGGAATGATCCAAGAGGATCTAAAAGGCCAAAAAATTGAAGTCCTCAATTCTTGGTGAAAATGACACCAAGTCGAGGATCTCGCTGAGATCTTTCCAACAGAAAAAACGACACCTCAAATGAAGTCTACGTGAAAAATTTATGGCCAGTCAAAGTTTCAGTCAAATTTGTCAAAAGTCAACAAGGTAGTTTTTACTGCATACGTCAGCATGTTGATGTGGAAGCATGAGAGGATGGCACATGTCATGCAAATTTGGCATTTTTGGGCTGCAAAATTGCCTAAGAAAAATGTGCCACATGGCACCCCTGGGGAGCGCCAAGTGGCACCTTCCATAGGCCACCACGTGGCAGGACCGTATCATATGTGGACAACACGCAGGCAGATGAGTTGGCACCTTCGTACAACTGGAAGTTATGTGGTTTCCATGTGGCCCAATGAGGTCCTACCATGTGGTGGTCGGGGAAAATCCCAATGAGGGATAGGTGCAAAAAATTCAAAATATATATTTACATAACGACCGACACCGGACCAGTTGGCAGCGAACCACCGGAACCCCATTTTGGTGACAACATGTAGTAAGTTTTTGGGTTGCTATATTTAAATTAGTTTAAACTATATTTTAACCACATATAACCAACAATATGGTTATAAACCATATGTAAATATATATGGTTGTAATGGGAAGCCAAAAGGGGAGCCTGCAGGTTTGATCCTTGGTCTTCCCCCCTTAATATTACATCCACTTGCAAAGAAACCACAAGGGCGAACTTTATTAAGTCCGCCCCCAAATTACTATTCATCTACAAGAGGGAGGATTCGTGCACCCTTATGGCATGAATTTAAATGTAGAGGCCTACAATTAATGCAGAGAGATGAATGTTGTGGCATGTTTTTCAAGACAGGGAGCCCAGGAGTGACAGTGACAGAATTTAACGAATTTATAGTCATTTTTGCATGATTTCTCATGATGAATCCACTGGTGCAGTCAAAATTTTGATCCGAGTAGTGTATTTTTAGGGCATATCCAAAATTGAGGTATTTCCATGTATTTGTGCCAATTTTTGCTGAGATAATATAAAGGCCTCTCCACTAATAAGTGAGCCCGGAGACGTAATCTATCTTTGGGAAAAACCCTATTATCAAGTTTTGTGCAATTTTTCTTCTTATCATTTCTTCATCTGTATGTGTTCTTCTTATATGTTGCACATAAGCTTTGTTTATTCTCTTTAATGCAATTCATGTGATATTCATCGAATAAAAGATCCTGGATCACCCAGGAACATCCCACTTCCCGTGGTTTTCATGATCATTCCATTCCTCTTGTCCCGGGAAGTCTCCCTCCCAATGTTCTCCCTTATCGTCATCCCTTTTCCCAAAAGAATAAAATTGATAAAATCGTTCAAGAATTGCTCGAAGTGGGTGTTATACGTCTTAGTACCAGCCCTTATTCTTCTCATGTGGTCATGGTACTCAAGAAATAAGGTACTTGGTGCATGTGTCCAAACTTTCACGCCCTCAATAAACTCACCATCAAAGACAAGTTTTCCATTCCTGTCATTGATTATCTCTTGGATGAATTGAGAAGTGCTCAATACTTTACTAAACTTGATCTTTGTTCTAGCTACCACCAAATACGTATGAAAGAAGAATACATTCCCAAGACTACCTTTGGAATTCATGAGGGTCTCTATGAGTTCTTGGTCATTCCATTTGGACTGTGTAATTCCCCCTCCACTTTCCAAAGACTCGTGAATCATGTCTTCCATCCTTTTCTCCGTAATTTTGTTTTATTTTTCTTTGATGATATTCTCATCTATAGTAAAACTTGGACATCCCATCTCACCCATATGGATCAAGTTCTCCATCTACTCTCTCAGCACCAACTTTTCCTCAAACTATAAAATGTGCCTTTGGAGCCTCATAAGTGGAGTACCTGGGTCATATTGTTGGCAAGGATTGTGTAAGGGTGGATTATAAGAAAATTGAAGCTATGAAAAATGGCCTCGCCCTAAAACGCTTAAGAGCTTGCATGGTTTTCTGGGTTTAACAGGTTATTATTGCAAGTTTGTTAAGAATTATGGAAAAATTGTAGCACCTCTCATTTATCTCTTTAAAAATAACTCCTTCACTTTGACTCTAGCAGATAATCAATCATCCCACACATTGAAAGAGGCTATGTGCA
>WSFP011305010.1:0-44456 GCA_009831015.1 Picea engelmannii | reverse complement strand
CCTATTGAACCTGAAGATATGCTTTCATAACATTTCTTCTTCAACAAGAAAAGGAAGGCTATCATATGAAGAGAATATCGGAAGAAAGAGGGAGGAATTACCAAAAAGAAATAAATGGTATATGATGGACAAGGACAGAGTGACCCAAAATTAACAAAGGAGGTAACAGACTCACTGGGATCATTTGCAACTTCCAACTTATGTTCAGTGGATAGTTTGAGAAAAAATATTGACCAGAAGAATCTTTTGACTGAATAGTTGCTTAATGATATGAAATGGATAGAAGTTAGTTCCAGAGAAAAAATTAATTATGATATAAGTCAAGTCAGACAGGGTTTCGAGCAGCAAATCAAACAATTGGAGGATAAATTGAAATTAAGTTTTCAGAATCAACACTTGAGTAATAACATGGTGTCCGAAAGAGATACATTAATAAATCAATTTCAATCTCGAATAACTACAATTGCGAGCACAATAATTGATATTTATTCCTTCAAGAAATAAGCATCAGAGATAAATGAGAGGTTGCATATTGTTCAACAAAACTTGTATGAAAGTTTAGATACCATCCAAAAACATTATTAGGTAATCAATATATCATTGCAGATTATTGATGACAAAGAGAAGGAATCTCTTATGGCTAGATCCAAATTTCAAGAACTTATAATGTGGAGGAAAAATATCAATGTACCAGGACTTGTTCCTTTTTCATAAATTGAGCAAATAAAGGGAGAAATGCCCTTAAAAACCTAGGAAAACAACATTGAAGAAAGTAAAAGACTAGATAAAGAGGCAAATAATGCTTGTCTTAATACTCTTTTAGTTGTAGATATAGAGATGGAATAAATTGATATCCGTGGTATTCATGCTACACTTGGGCAAGTCATGATTGAAAAAAATAAAGATGATGTGAAGAAAAGTAGAGAGAGGGTGAAAAATGTTATATTACAGGTAAATCATGTTGATTTTCAAATCTTAAATGATCTTCTGGTGAAACAAAGTCTACAACATCAGATCACTCAATAGGTAGTAGTTAAAATTCAAAGAAATCTCCCATTGGTGCATAAAAAGGTTTTTTCGTTTGAATTAAATGAAAATATTGAGCCCTCCAAGTTTGTTATTGCATTATTGGATTTTCATGCACAATTCAAGGATCAACAAAATCCAAGTGCACCCACACGCAAATAGAGGAAGAATGAATCTCCATCAAGTGAAGGAAATTCCAAAAGATGTTCAAAATATTTTTAATATATTTTTAGTTTAGATTTTATTATATTTTGAGAACTAAGAATGTGGAAATTCTAACCATTTTTGGTTAAGACATTTTATGTATAAATAAGAAGATTAGAGATGTAATCAAGCATTCTTTTGGCCAAATGTAAAAGATAACTTCTTAATACTAATTTCAAAGAGAAGACAAAGATTATACATTTCATTTCCTTGAGTTATGTGTTTTTTGTGTATTGCTTCTTAATCATAGCCTCATTTTCTTCACTCTATGGTTCTTAAAGATTGAAAGACTACAATTTAGTAATACATCTACTGTGGTCCATATAATTGGAAGTTTGTTCAGCTACAACTTTTCCTCTGTTATTACTGTGAGTAAAACAAGACATGTATATGTGTGGATCTCCTCATTTCAATTAATATTTTAAGACTAATTATTCATGATTCTTCTATTGCAGATAAGGTAAGATTTATCATCATTGGATACCTTACTTTATTTGACAATTTTTTTAAACATTTATATTTTTCATCTCTTCAATATTTATAAAAAAATCAAAGAAAGAGATATCGCCTCTGTGTTTTCTAATCATTAATTTATTTGAATTTCCATCTTAAAACTGAAGGTAGAAAATCATTATAAAAAACAAATCTCTTAAATTTTGGATGCCTGACATTATTCTGTGAGCCTAGAGTAAATCTCAGGAACAAAAAGTCTCATAAATGTAGATGGTGCATTTCATAGACCGAATGGCATAACCAACCACTCATACAAACCTTTCCTTTCCTTGAAGGAAGTCTTCCAGGTATCTTATTCTTTGACTCATACGTGGTGATATCTGAATTTCAAATACAGCTTAGAGAAGTACATGGCATGCTATAGTTGGTGCAATAGATCATCGATCATGGGTAGAGGGTACTTGCTTCATAAAATTCAATAATTTCTTCTTTACTATGATTTCTTTCAAAACAGATTGTTTGTATAGCCCAATATTTGACAAGGGGGAGTCTGGAAATAATTAGATTTCTTTCTTCACTTCCCTCTTAGGTGGCATCCCATTAGGCTCATGAAACACTCCCCTGTTTCCTTTAGAAACTCCTTAAATTCATGTTTATACTCCTTAGTACACCCTTCCACGGATGTCTTTACTTTTAACGACTCTTCACTAGACTGATTTTTCCTTAGGAAAAGTAAAACACATTTATTGCTAGAACTAATTAATTTCTTAGCTTGATTGGCACTTAGCAGTGAAATTTTTTATTTTCCTTAGTGCACATTGATGATAAAGTATTTCTCATCATTGATGAGGAGGTACTGGTTGGATCTCTACATGAATATAACATCCCTCATACACATGTACTGGCTTCCAAACACCAATCCTCATACATATAGTGGTACTACGTCCAATTCTACTTCATATATAAAATCATCACTTTCAATACATTTAATCTAGCACTGATTTGTTACCTTGATCTTTGCATCCTTGTTTACCGAACCCATTGAATAGAGGATAGGATGATCATGAACCTCCATTCCAATATTGTTGACAAGATCCACTGCTATGAGATGAGCTTGTGAACCAGAGTCAAACAAAGAATATATCCTTGTATTATTGACTTGAATCTTGATGTGGAAGAGCTTGGTCATCTCTTTCTCTTCCTGGTGATGAAGGATACTCAAATTCACCTCCTTCTATATAGATGTGAAGACAATATTTTCATCCACATCATAGATAATTTCAACCGGATTTCTTGAATCTATGGCTAGAAGGTTATTTTTCTTTCTGTCCTTCTTGTGGTTTTTCGAGTTCATCTACGGATGTAGTTTTGTTGGCCCTTGGTCATGTACTAAGAAAGAAATAAAATATTAAATAAGAATAAATACAAAGTATGAAGTGCGCAGAAGGAAAACAAACCGAGGAGGGGTCAAAGTGGTTAAAGAAGCATAAAATAAGAAGTGAAGTAAAGGAAAAGTGAGCCATTAAAAGAGAAGATCAAGGAAGACAAAGAAGCAAGGAATAAAAATAGTGGATAGGTAAACAAACAAAAAAAGACACTAATAGGTGCTTTGGAGCACCTCGTGGAGAAGAAGGAAGAACAGGTTGGCGAAGTCCTTAAAAGGCGAGTTATGTGGACCTAGGGTTTTTTCACCTGGACTTTGGTCTAGGGCTTCTAAGAGTCAGAAAAGGATAAATAGAGGTATAGAAGAGTTGAGAGGCATTATTAATATTGTTGTTTCTATAGATATATTGAGCAGTAAAAGTGTATGTCTTAGAGCATTCTTGTATTTTGGATCTTCAGTTGGGTGCGAAGATCTACCCTGAAGCTAGGTGTGTGGGGAGGGGAATGAAAGAGGAAGAGAGAAGAGGATATGTAGCTGACTGCATAGATAGAACTGTGTATTCTTATATACTTTATAAATAAACATAGTTATGTGGGCATAGCCCTAGGGAGAGGGTGAACCACGTAAAATCTTGTTGTTCTCTATGGTTGATGATGTGTTATGTGCTATCTGTTATACTGTTATTACATTGGTTGTTTTCCCTACTCAAGATAAGAAACATAACTGACGTCACAAAGCTAAGAATAATATTGTTAAGAATCACTAGGTTATCTTGTTATTCAAGAATCATCTTGCACTTCCTCTAGTTGTAGACACCAGTGTCCTGTAGCCCCCCTATTGCTACTCTGGGTGAGGCTTTGTCTTCTTTGAATGTGTTGCCGAAAGGGATAGTAGTTAGGGTTTTTGGTGTGCTCTTAGAGTTGAACTAGGGGTCTTCCCCTGTGCCAACAAATGGTTCTATTGTTGGGACCAGATCTTCTTGAGGGAATTTCAAGTTGGTTTCCATCAAAGACAAAGATTTAGAAGTGGATAGAAGAACATGAAAGGGACTTCACCGAAGCTCAGAACAAGAACCTTATCATTAGTATAGAAGACTGGTTGGGAAGTTACATCTTTATTGGTGTACACGATATTTTCTTTAAAAGAGTTCACAAGGACTTGTACGAGTGGCTAGCCAGACTAGAAGACACTCAATTTGAAATCAGATCCAGACCACCCGTGGTTTGGACAACATCGTTGATTAAGAAAGTCAAGAGAGTCGATGACGATGTGTCTAGATCGGTGGATATCTGGTTTGATAGGACTATTGGAGGGAACATTACAGAGTTTTCTATCGACAGAGTGGAATCATATAGTCAAGACGAGAGGTATTTCTTCAAGGGACCTAGAGGGAAGTTTTTACACTTTTTGAAACTGAAGATTAAGATGCTATTGCATGAGAAGAATATCTTGAAGATACAATAATCAGTAGATTTTAAGGCCAATGTTCAAAAATTCAGACAACGACAGTGACGCAAAGGCTGGACACATGTGCAGTGGGAGATCATTCAGAAAGGTTCCTCTTGAAAACCAGTTTAAGCAGAGTTATGGACCATTGGCACAAGATGAAGATTTCTACAGTGGAGAAGAAGTAGGGCGATCAGACGAAGAATATTAAAAGTTTGCAAAGGAAGAGAAAGTAGAGGCTGAAGAACTTCGTCAAGAAGAACCAAAAATTTTAGGGACTGCGCCTACTGTCGAAGTAAGTATTACTACTCTTCCTGTTGTTTTAGTAGCAATAAGTAACTAGAGTAATCAGAGAACTCAGAGTACTTTTACAAGAATTTTAGTACATACTCAATCAAGAAACTAAGGCAAATCTATGGTAGATGAAATGAGGCTACCCATTTTTAGAGGACATGGATTTGAGGATCCTAACTAGCACTAGTTCTTGTGTGAAGCTGTATGGAGCATTAATAAAGTCATCGATGAAGCTATTAATAGAGATTTGTTTAGTACTACCTTGAGGGATTGTGCATTGAGCTGGTATATGAAATTTGTTACAGGATCTGTACAACCTAAGTCATTGAATGACATTAAGACTGCATTGAGCACAGAGTTCAATAAGCCTAAGTTAGAGTCGCAGTACAATACAAAGTTAAAGGAAAGCAAGCATAAGGTGACTGAACTTGTTTGGAAATTTGATCAGAGGTTTAAGACCTTGACAAAAAATTTAATTTTTCAGATTCCAGACGAACAACATAAGGAAGGATTCATCGTTGCCCTCATACCACACATTAGAGCTACTCTGATGTAACAGAAGGTCTCTTCTCAGGATGAGGCATTAAAGATTGCCATGAAACTAGAATCAACCCTTGTAGGAGAATCAAGTCCAGGTATGAGTCAGATTTTGAATCAATTAACTAGTTTATCGTTACAGGTTGAAGACATAAAGAAAAATAAAGGAAAGGAGAAAAGAGAAGACATTTGGTGTATCAGATGTAAATCAGAGGGTCGTGACAAAGAGAACTTCCCTTTATTTAATGAATACTTGGCCTCTAGATCCCCTAACCCTTTGAATTAGGCTACTTTACCATGGTGCGCGGTATGTAGAACTAGATATCGCCCTGATGAATGTTATTATATGCAGAAATATGTCCAGACACCCACCAATATTTATTGTACATTCTGCAAAATTATGGGGCATGATGAGAGGTATTGTAGGGATTATGACCTCATGCATGAAAGGTCAAGGGATACATATATAATTCAAGGACAATTACAACAAGAAGGGGTTTTTGCGCAACTCAACTCCCCAGGAAGAGGAAAATTCAATCCTTGTGGTGGGTTTAGAGGAAGATGGGGAGTAGGCATGGGTCGAGGTCGAGGCTAGATTATTTTCTATAACTATGCCCAACCAAGTCATTTGGCAAGGGATTGTCAGAACCCTTGTACTACTTCCAGCTATTTTAATTCATTTGACCATGCCATTGAATACTGTCCAATATTGTTAGCTAAACTTCAGGAAAGATGAGGTGGAAACCAACAAGTCCAACTAATATCAGTTGAACCTTGTAGTGAGGAACCCAGATTCATTGTTATTATTAGAGGAGGCATCGTCATAGGAGAATGTAGGGTGACTCTAAGAAAAAATATAGATGGAGAAGGGATCAAGTGAGCTTCAGAGAAGGCACCATTGTTTGATCCAAGGAAAGGGAAGCACACTTTTGAAGAAGTAAGAAGATAATTTGTAGGTGAACAATATTCTTCATCTAGGGCACAACCAAAAGTAAAGGAATTTGAAATGCCTCCATCATTTGATCAGTCTGTCCCACTTAGGAAAGGAAAAAAGGTAAGAAAGATTGTGGACGTTTTGTACACTTGTATTAATTTGATTAAATATGAAAGAGTTGTACAGGAACTACAACACTTAATAAGACAATATGAAATTGGAAAAATAGATCCTCTGCTGAGTAGAGTTGTGAATCAAGTATCTAGGAAAAGGAGAACAAGCAAGGAATTGCACCTTAGTGCTAAGATTTGAGACTACAACATGGACTATGTGGTCCTCGACCTTGGATCAGAAGTAAATGTTATGAAGAAGTAGACTTGGGAACTAATGGGAAAATCTAAATTGATTTACTCTCCTATTAGGATTAGGATGGCTAACCAATAGGCGATAAGCCCCTTTGGAAGACTAGAGCATGTCCCTATGGACATCGACATAGTGAGGACATTTGCAGACTTTGAAGTGATCGAGATTATTGATGATAGTTGTCCCTATCCTGCGTTGTTGGGAATTGATTGGGCTTTCAACAATTTGACTATTGTTGACCTAAAAAAGAGAAGAATGACATTTGAGGGTGATGGCCTTAGGGTCATTGCAAATCTTGATCATGATGAAGGTCGCAGATACACAGAACCTATAAGGGAAGAAGACCATGCCTATGAGCTAGAGAAAATCTATAAATTGACAACAAGACAATAGGATTATATTAATCCTACAACAGATGGAAATATAAGTTGGCGAAGTGAAAGTGCATGCTCATTAGATTCAGAAGAAGCATTGGAAAATTGGCATAATAGAATGTATGAAGTCTCTACACGGAGGTGTGCTATATTGACTAAAGTAGTTCACTAGATTGGCACAAAAGTAAGTAATCTTCCTACATTTGATGGCCTGAATAATTTAGAGACATTTTTACTTGAATTTGAAGGAATTGTACCAATACAACAGAGGTTGTTGGCACTAGACAAAGCCTTGAAATCAACGCCAACCAAATGGTGGGAATATCACAAGAAGAACATCAAAGAATGGGTACAATGTCACACCTTGTTGATAGTGCACTTTTTAGACCTAGATGAAGGTTTCGAAGTTTGATACACGGGTCAGATTTTCCCTAAGGACCATGTGCGAAGTTGTGAGGAATCCTAGATCAATATCCCTAAGGAAAAGTGGGTACATAATTTCATTAACACCTTATATACTACGCCTATCAACTGGTATCTTAAAGAAAAATTGCGCTTAGCCACTACAGATTGGTATGGTATGACTCATAACTTTATATATACATTCCTATTTGAAAGTCAGTACCCCACAGTAGATCAGGATTTACAAATTGTAAGACAAAAGGTATTTGAGGGAGTATCTAACCTCCCTCTTGAACAAGAATAAGATGAATGGATTGCACCCCTTCAACAGTTATAGGGTTGTTATAATATTAATTTTGATGAGGATGATGACCCTAGGAATGTTAACATTTCATAAACTGAAGGAAAAAGAGATATAGAAGGTCCAGAGATTGAATTACCTTTTGTTGGGCAGCTTATTAAAATTAAGAAAGTTAACATTGGAACAGAGAAAACACCTAAGTTAGCAAATGTTGGAGACTATTGGGATGATGCTCTTATTAGTAAGATTATAGAACTATTGCATGAGTATCAGGACTTGTTTTCAACCAAGTTCAAAGACATGAAGGGCATAAAATGACCCATGGGAGAAATGAAGATTTCTTTGAAAGTAGATGCAAGGCCTATCAAGCAGAGGACTTACAGATTGAATCCCAAGTACAAGAAGAAAGTTAAGATTGAATTATATATAATATTGGAAGAAATAATTATAGACCTAGTTGAAGAATCTGAATGGATCAGCCCTATGGTGGTCTAAGACAAGAATTCGGGAGAAATTGGAATCTATGTACATCTAAGGAAATTGAATGATGCATGTTTACATGATCCATTCCCTACACCTTTTATTAATGAAATCCTAGATAATGTAGGAGGACAAGATGTTTACTCATTCACAGATGGATTTTCAGGCTATCACCAAATTGGAATTGCTAAGGAAGACAAACATAAGACTACATTTGAAACAGAATGGGGTTATTTTCAGTACATTGTGATGCCTTTTGGTTTGAAGAGCGCACAAACCATATTTTCCAGGGTGGTGGTCGAAGAATTTAAATAATTTTTACATAATTTTTTGGAGGCATACTTTGATGACTGAACCATTTTTAGTCTACTCAAAGATCATATTGAATGTTTGAGATTAATGTTAGATAAGTGCAGGCAATGTCATATTTCCCTGAACTTGAAGAAGTGAATTTTCTTTTCACCTTTTGGAGTGTTGTTAGGACACATTCTGTGTAAGCAGGGGTTGTTGGTATATCCTTCCAATATTTCTATCATTGTTGATATACCTCCTCCTACTTCAGTTAGACAGTTGCACATTGCATTGGGACACACTAGATATGATAGAAAGTTTATTAAGGGTTATGCACAGATAACAACACCCATGGAGAATCTATTAAAGAAGGATAGTAAGTTTCAATGAACAAAAGAATGCCAATAGAGATTTGACACGCTAAAGAAGAAAATGGTCACTATGCCTATTTTGGTTTTTCCAAATTAGAGTAAGGAATTCAATGTTCATGTCGATGGTTCATCCATTGCATTAGGAATAGTCTTGGCACAACCAGGTGCAGGAGATATTGACCACCCTATATCCTTTACTAGCATAAATATTTCTACATCTGAAATGAATTTTAATACCACTAAAAGGGAAGGTTTAGCTATGGTATATGTGTTGCAGAAGTTTAGACACTACTTGTTGGGAGGACATTTTAAGATGTTTACTGATCATTTTTCATTGAAGTACTTAGTCAAAAAGCCAGTGTTGGGGGGAAGAATATGTAGATGGATATTATTGTTCCAGGAGTATGACTTTGATATAGTGGTCAAGCCAGGAAGAATGAATAAGGGACCTAACCACTTATCCAGGTTAGAACATGGAGAGGAACCTACCAGTTTGGATGAGACACTATCAGATGCACAATTTTTGGCCATTAGAAAAATTGATGATCCCTTCACTGAGATAGTCCAGTTCCTATCCACAGGAATGGCACCTCATGAGTATATAGTTATTCAGAAGAAACAATTGGTAGTCCATGCTACAAATTTTCAACTTATAGCTGGACAATTATATAAGATGGGACTAGATGAGATCTTAAGAAGATGTGTTATGGAGTTAGAAAGACCATTGATTCTTGCAGAAGCACATGAAAGCATCGCAGGAGGACATTATGTAGGAAAGGAAATAGTGGAAGGTCCTCAGAGTTGGCCTATGGTGGCCCACTCTACATAAGGATGCTAAGGAATACTATATATCCTGCGATGTATGTCAAATAGTAGGGAAGCCATAAAGAAGGGATGAGATTCCTTTAGCACCTCATTTAACTATACAAGCATTTGAGAAATGGGCTATTTTACTTTGTGGGACCTATCAACCCACCAGAAAAGCGCACAGGAGCTCGATACATTATCACTGCTACAAAGTATTTGACCAGATGGGCATAATCAAGAGAAGTTAAGGACTGTAGTGCAACTATAGCTGCGTGGTTCATCTTTGATGATATCATAACCTGATTTGGATTCTCGAAGATCCTTATGAGTGATCAACACACACATTTCATTAAAAAAACTATTGAAGCCTTGACTCGGGAGTTCAAAGTTCACCATCAGAAGAGCACACCATACCACCCACAGGTGAATGCTACAGTCGAAGCTTTCAATAAGATCTTGGAGACTACACTGACTAAGATTTGCAGTGTTAACATAGATGATTGGGATTTGAGAATTCTAGCAGTGTTATGGGCTTATCGAACTACTTGAAAAATTTTAACAACACAGACTCCATTTAAGTTAGTTTATGTCTTGGACGCAGTAGTACCTATGAAATACTTGGTTCCTAGTTTAAGAATTGTAGAATTTAAAGGTATGGAGGACACCATCATTGTTCAAGACAGGATTGTGCAATGGATGGAACTAGAGGAAGACAAGTTCATTGCAGGATTTCATCAGCAGGTAAAAAAAGAACGAGAAAAGGTTTACCATGACAGACACATCAAGAAGAAAGAATTTAAACAAGGAGATTTGGTACTTTTATACGACAACAAGTTTATGAAGCATCCAGGAAATTTCATGACACACTGGCTTGGGCCATTTGAATTTTCCTATGTTACAGAGGGTGGAGCTACGCAGTTGAAGACCCTTAATGGAGAATGGAAGGATGGTTTAGTAAATGGGATCTAGTTAAAACTGTATTATGAAAACCAGTTGCCTCATTGCTCTCAGTAAAAGCAATGAAGAAGGGTCTAGGTACCAGATGTAGTTGAAACCAGGTACCATACATAGAAAAGATAGTCTGCAAAGGAGAGGGAGGGATATACCATAAAGCACAGGCTGCTCCGTGCAGTCTGGAGTCAAAGTAATATAGGAGTCTCAACCCTACAGTGACTCAGGACGAGTCACATGTGAGTGTTGGGGGCATGTTGTCCCTTGGTCATGTATCAAGGAAGAAATAAAATATTAAAGAAGAAGAAAGGAAAAGTATGAAGTGCATGGAAGACACACAAACTAAGGAGGGGTCGAAGTGGTTAAAGAAGCATAAAAGAAGAAGTGAAGTAAAGGAAAATTGAGTTGTTAAAAGAGAATATCAAGGCAGACAAAGAAATAAGGAAGATGAATCATGGACAAGTCAACAAACAGAAAAAGACACTAATAGGTTCTTTGGAGACCTCATGGAGAAGAAGGAAGAAAAGGTTGGAGAAGTCCTTAAAAGTCAGGTTATGTGGACCTAGGGTTTTTTCACCTAGACTTCGGTCTAGGGTTTCTAAGAGTCATAGAAGGATAAATAGAGATCTAGAAGAGTGGAGAGGAATTATTATTATTGTTGTTGATATAGAGAGATTGAGCAGTAAAAGTGTATGTGTTAGAGCATTCTTGTATTTTGTATCTTCAGCTTGATGCGAAGATCTACCCTGTAGCTGGGTGCATAGGGAGAGGACTAAAAGAGGAAGAGAGAAGAGGATCTGCAGTTGAGTGTGCAGATAGAACTGTGTATTCTTTGTAAAATATTTTTGTTCTATGTGATTGATGTTGTGTTATGTGCTATATGTTATATTGTTATTTCATTGGTTGTTTTCTCTATTGAAGATAAGAAACATAACTAACTTCACGAAGTTAAGCATAATATTGTTAATAATATATAGGTTATCTTACATTGTTATTCAAGAATCATCTTTCACTTCCTCTGGTTGTAAACCTCTGTGCCCTACAACCCCCCTATTTCTACTTTGGGTGAGACTTCATCTGCTTTGCAGGTGTTGTCAAAAGGGCCAGTAGTTAGGGTTTCTTAGTGCACTGTTAGAGTTGAACCCTAGGTCTGCCCCTGTGCCAACAAATTTCCATCACTTTTCCTCAGTGTATTCATCAATGATGTAATGATTGCAATTTTTGTTGGGATCTTTGCACTGATGTGTAGTGGTTGTTGTATTCTTATATTTTCCCCCTTTCCTCTTCTTCTTGCTCTCCTTGGAATCTTCTCGATACTCATTTTTCTTAGAACCACTTGGTTTCACCTTCTTTTTTCCTATGTTTTCCAGGTACTGTGCATGTGCACATGCCTCATCCCATGTAATTGGATTGAAGAGAATCACCTACTTTTGTAGATGATTTTGTAAACCCCCTAGATACTTGAGGAGTACATCTAGGTTCTTGGGAGAAATACCCAACATGATGGCCATATTTCTGAGCTCGGTGGTGTACTCTTGTACACTCTTCCCCTGCCTCTATCTAAATTAGTGCCACTGGATCCATTGGTCCTCTACATACCCAATAGGGTAGAGTTGGGACTTGATGAGGGTTTAGCAGTCCTCCCACCTAGTTACTAGAGGATCACCCTCTAGCCTAAGTGTTTCTATATGGATTTCCCATGAGGTTAAACCATGACCCTCTAACTTCAATCTAGCAAATGAAATATTTTTCTCTTCATCTATATGTTGAATGCTAAAATATACTTCTAGTTGTTACAACCAATGATTCAATTTTAATGAATCTATCTCACCTTAGTATGGATTTATTTCCTCTTTTTCTTCCATATTGAATAGGGAATGTGAAGAATTAATGGAACTTGAACTCATTTTTTGTTTCTTGGGTTATTTTCGTGACTACTTTTCTAGGTCTTTATTATCTCTCGATTTCTCATATGATCCAATCTATGATTTTGAGCCTCCAACTGCTTCGAACGATCTGATCTTGCTTGCTAGAGCCACCATGAGGAGGGAAATATTGTGAGATATGTAAATAAATTTCTCTTATAGCCTTGAAAATATCTCCGCTACCAAATCTCAAGGGTTGTTATGAAAAGACTCATTGGCCATGGCTAGGGTTATATGACTTTCTTCTTAAACCAATTCTTGAATCCCTACAAATTTCCACAAATACCCCAAGAAAAATTTATGTCATACCAATATGTTCTATAAAATACCATGGATATTCGACTAGAATAGTTCATCATAATGTATATGATAAATAAAAGTGAAATCTACACTATGAAGGTTAAATTCGTTTAGATTCCATAATCTTTAGTTACTGATTTTCAGCTTATGCATGAAATAGATAAAATGTGAACAATAGAGTGAAGGGAAACACAATCGCACACCATCCACAAAATAACACAAATATGTTTTATGGTAAACCATTACGGGAGAAAATCCAGCTAGAATGTGAGGTTTCTCTACTCTCTTTTCTATGGTATGAAAACAATGCAAGTACAAAGGAGAAGGAAATCTCTATGGAGTTACATAAGACCTATGACCTATTAGGATACTACATAAAATTAACCCCCTATGTTATTCTCTCTAATTCCCCACTCCCATTTGTTCTTCTCTACTATGGAAAAAAAATACAATAACATATAATAGAACCCCTTCTCCTCCTAGTGGACCAATATTTAACATATCCCGGTAGCAATCTAGGGGAAGAATTTTGACTTCCTCAACCCTCAATTGTGATAGGGTTTTGGACCTTCTAGAATATTCTTGAAATTATTTACATGGATAGCCTCATATGCGTGATTCAAATGGGATAACATGGCATCTTCTTGTACCATGGTGGTCAACATGGTAGGTCAGCTTGTGGGAGGAATAACTTTTGCATATAATCTCTGATTGGCATGATTTTTGCACCAATGGAAAGGTCTTGATATGTAGAATAACTGCATGGGGTCATAATAATTGCTAGTAAAGTTGTGATCCAAAAAAAGGTTGTTTTATTCCTCAAAATGGCTCCAGAAGGTTTCAAACCCCAATTTTCCAAATTGGGACTTACCATTAAAATGACCCTACAAGTTGCTTCCTCCAATTTTTCCACTCTGAAAGCATCGAGATAGATGGAAAATAATATAATGATACAATATGGATCACTAGGGAAAACACTCACATATAAATATCACTTTACAAGCCTGAAAATCTGCTTCTTCATGCATTTACAACTCCACCTAGTTTCCCTCAAACCCCACTATGGTTGTCTTCAAGCTACAACAATTTTCCCTCCCTTGTTGCTCCAACAATTTCATGTAAAAATACCCCCACTACCCATTTGAATTTCCATTTTACCCATTCATGTTGACTCCCACACTCCCTAGAGTTGATTGTACTTGACCCCCATGCTCTCATAACTGTGGGATGTGACTTTTCACGCCAACCCTATTACACATTGTTACGAGGAAAATCTCTCGATGGCTAGGATAAACCACAACAGACGGAAATGACTGCAGAAAACAACTCTATTCTCAGGTATTATATGTAAATAAATATGCTAGCAAGACAATATAAAATGCCTACCTTATCCAGATGTTCAATGAAGTCCACCATTGAGCACTTAACCCAAAGCAATATACATGCAACTAGTCCTCAATAACCAAGAAAAGAAAGCACATGGTGATAATAAATGATGTTAGCACATTCAATAGCATAATCCATTAATAAACATGACAAATACGCCCATGTAATAATAATTCAAATATTTGCAAGATATCAATTGGATGGGAAAAGAGTATTTCTATTAATTTATGATCATGAGAAGTGAAAATGTTACAGACTTCCGTTTTGGCATGGTTCGGAACCGATAAAATAAGTTCCTTCCAACTGGGCCTCCACCACTTAAATCCTCCACCAAAGGCAAGCTCATAAAAGAGAAACATTGAGGTTCTCAATCAATAAGGGAAGATCTTGGGGGATGAACACTGTGTTCAGACTTAAAGGACAAAGGGATGCAGACTCAATATGAAGTAAATAATTTCTCCAGAGTAACTTTTCTCTCAAAGTTGAATTATTTCCCCTCTTTTCCATAGCTCAGAATTGTCCCATTTATAGCCTTCAAATGGAATTGAAGGGCCGAGTCAGAACGTCTCCAGTATGTGGAAGGCCAAGGATCATAGATCTCCTGTCGTGACATGGAAACCCGACATTAATTTTCATTTTTTGGCACAAATCTAGATGTACATGGGTTGTAGAGGTGCAGCCTACGTACACACATGTTGTATAGTAGGCAAGATGCGTACATGTGGAAAAATATGTATTTTTGTCTCTGGGATTTACAAACAGGGATGATAAGTCTGCATAGGGAAATGGAAAAATGCCTTCAATGAAAGATTGCATAGGGTGGGGAAAATATTTCTATAACAGATTCCCCCTAATGTGTGAGGTTAGAGGAGTATCTGTGATGGCCAAAATACATTATAAGCAACCCATAAGTGAGTGATGGGGAACCAACTGAAAGAACTAGTTTCTCATTACATTTTGCACTAACTTTGCATACATGGAATAGAATTACACTATAGATCCATGTGAAAATATACCAAACAATTGTTTGTGGCCATGAATAGGCAAATACAAATGCAGTTACATGCCAAGAGATATCATAGTCATGATCAAGGCCCAATATAACTAGTCTCAAAATTGATCTAAAGATATATGTATACAATGGAGTACAATCTAATATTCCATGATCATTGAAGTCATATAGGTACTGCTCCAATGAAAAGGAAGAAAAAACTCAAGAAAGTTGTGGCCACATACTAATGTACTCAAGTCTTCTACACAATCTTCCAAGGGTGCAAATCTACATCATGTGAATAAAGGAGTTGAGGTCGAACATAATGAGACATCGTTTGATTACCGGTCATTGAGGTATACCATTAACAAACATGAGACAACCTACCGATAATGAAATTAGGTATCAAGGCACTGAGTACATTCTTACAAGTGTGAATAGAGGATTCAGTGTCGAACACCTGAAGAATCCATCGATCAAGAGACATTGATATATTCCCAACTGTCGATGGCGAGAGAACCTGCCACTAATGACTACAAGCCTCAAGGTACTCATAAGACTCTAGGTCCCATTTCCAGAATAGATGAGTTGAATTCGATGGAAGGAGACGCACTAAAAGGAGAGAATTAAGGCATCTCTCATCAGTCAGCATGAGGTACAAAGCATGAGCTTCCAGATTTGGTGGAAATTGGATGAAGAACATGTTCATGAACCAATGAACCTGTGCATATTTCACATGTGCCAAGTGTAATAAGTACATGAAAAATACCCTTTGAAGAGCAGCCAATAAGGAAAATTGTTAACAAAGGCAAGGAAACCACCAGTAAGGCTAGTGGAATCCAGGACAATGCACAAATTCCAATGTGTGAATATATTTCTTGTCGTTGAACACAAGGGAAACCACCCAGTCAATGACCAATGATGAAATGTCAACTATTGGGTTCAAGGTTACCTACCAATGATGAAAGTAGGACCAAGGTGCATGATAGGAATATAGTATCACGTGACTCTAAGACAAACTGAGGGTATGGCTGACATGAAAATTCAAGAGTTCTGAGAAGTGGCTGACACAGGTTGATAGACTTCCTTTGAACAAGAGCATGAGATATATGGAAGACTTCGATAGCATAGACTCAATCATGAAACCATGAGATGCAGGAGGCATCAATGAAATTCTCTATAGGGACTAGAAGAGTAACTAGTTGGTAGAGAAGACTCTGTAATGATCTCATCTTCTTAAGGCCATGATAATCATAAAATTATGATTATGAATGGACTCAATAACTTTGTGTTATGTTCAAAGGTGACACGAATGCTGCCAATACAAGATAATACTCCCTTCCCACCCGTATATATTTTTTTTCATAGAAAAATGAATGTTATGATACAGAGGAGGAAACGAGTGTCACAAGTAAGAAAAACTAGTTCCATCAGTGGAACATACCTATGCTCAATGTAAGGAGATGCATGCAGGAGATGGACACTCGGGGGAATGTTCCCTCCTAGGTATAGGGTGTCAAATTGTGAAGGATATAAACAAGGATATGCTTGGTTGAGGATGCAAAAACTGTTGAGGAAAACGGTTTATAATCCAAAGTAAGAACTAGTTATAGGTTCAATACTGCAAGCAAGGGCATGAGATGCAATCACAACTTAACGACAAAAAAATATTTTTTTATGAATTTTAGTCTACTTGGTGTGAAAAACGTATAAACTTGTGCCAAATAGATGTCCTTTCAAAACCAATTTACGAGTGTTAAAGAGACAAGTTCACTTAGAAATATTTTCACTTTTTGAAAATGAGTCGGAAAAGATCTTAATTAAGACTTATGACCTTTCAAGTCCAATTTAATGAGTGTAAAAGGGACAAATCACTTGGAAATATTTTCTCTTTTTAGACGAGTTGGAAAAGAGATTAACTCAGACTGGTTAAGAGGTTTCTAGGTGACATGTCATGGGGGAGGCCAAGGATCCCATGCTCGGCTTCTGTGGAATTCCAACATATTACAAATAATCAACATAAGCTTGGGAAAACCCAAAGATCACCAAGTCGAGGAGGATAAAACACTAGCAGAGGATATCGTCTCCTCGATATATCAGATAATGTCTCTTATAGGAAAAGACATAGGAGGGGGCATTGGATACCCCACAAGACCATCCCAATCAAAGGGAAGCTCCTCAAGACTTGGAGGGAGAGTAAAACTCTCTCTCATTCAGAAGGTGGAAGATTAGGAATGTTGATGACATGGTTGAAGGATGCATCACCCTCCACGAGGGGAACAATATTGACCAGATATTGCATTGGTATGACCACTTCTTAAATTATAGGTTGAAGAGGATGTGGGATAATAGGGATATAGGACACACCACCCTCAACAGCAAGGGTATGGTCAGGAGAATATTGTAGCGGCGTTACTTCCATGTCAATCAAAGGAGAAATAGGATGTGGGGAAACCATAGATGCCTCAAAATTTGAAGGGCCTTTAGGTGAGCCCCATGCTTCTGGTATCCCAACAATAGCTGGAAAAAAATGAGTAAGGTGATCTCCTTCGCAAGTACTGCAAAGGAATTTAGTCTTACATCTGAGGCCTCAACATTGTTCCCAACGGATGGCAACATACTCTCAACATGACTAGCAAAGGCAAGAGAGTCATGTCCTACATGATGTACAGAGGTTGGAGATGTGGCATTGATATGACTCATGGTGACTAGAGTGGTTCCCCCATCATGACTAGTAGTGACTGGGTGAGGGTTGTTAACATGACTTTCATAGATCGTTGACCCATCTCCAACATGACTGGTAGAGGTTGGTGATGGAGCTCCAGTATGACTGGTAGTGACTGGACTAGCAGTGGGTTGTAGCATTTGAGACCAAGGTGTAGGGAAAGATTGGCTTTGAAACATTGTAGGCCAGGAAGGGTCCCGGTTTACCCCTTGTCCCTATTTAGAATGGTAGTATCCTCCGCCTAGCTGATCGAAAGAGGTGTGTACAGGCATCATCACTGAAGTCTGCGAAGAGACGAAAGTATGATAAGGACTATTCAAGTGAGGATATATGTCTCCCCCTTGTGAAGGGGGGTCATGAAGAGGATAGTTTGAACCATAAAATTGATTCTCCCCATATGAAAGACCCAGGGATATGTGTGGACTCACCATGGGAAAAATTTACGAAGGAGCAGGCATGACAAACAAAGGATACATGGATGGGGTGTAATAAGTAGAATACGCACGCATTTGAGCACTGGCTCGTGAAAGAGCATAGCTAGGACTCGATCCATAAGAGGGGAGGTTCCAACCTCCCACAGTGAGGGTTGGTTGAGGGACATGACTCATATCAAAAAAATATGTAGGCAGTGGGGCCATGGAGCCCCCGGATCCAATGCTAGGATTCATATAATTTGGCCAGGGAGAGGAAGGAAAAGTTGAAGGCAAATTCGATATATCAACAGGAAAATGACTAGAGACCCAAGGCATGGAATGAGCGTCATAATTTTGCATACTAGTATGAAAATCGGATGTATTCGTTCCCATAAAATTAGTGAACATCATGGGGGGAGGGGGGGTTAGCAGTAAATGAGGGAGCCAAACAAACTCCACTATCCATGATAATGAAAACTTAATAAAAACTCCATCTGGATTATTTTTGGTATGAAATGAGAGCAGAGATATAATAAAGAAATGCACAGAGATATCGCGGATATCCAATAATATAACATAAATGTATTAGAGATGCAACCATAAATACAGAGATACAGTAATACATGATTTTTATTAATGAAATAAATGTACAGAGACAGTAAAAATACAGAGTGAAAGACTCGCTAGAATGGTGGCAGCTTATATTTGAGAAGATATGTGACAGCTACTCGCATTTGCAAGAAGATGATTAAAATGAGGCTCTGAAGGCCTTTTTACAATAAGTAGGAATTCCACAAACCATAGACATCCAAAAACCTAACCCTAGGAGATGAAGCACCAAAATTCATGTGGGCCCAATTTGGGTAAGTTAGTACAACAACTTCCCGGGGTCATAACTTTTGCATACGATCTTTGTTTTAGGCGTATGATAGCCCATTGTAAAGGTATCGTCGAGAAAATTCATTTTAGGTGAAATATTGAAGGAATTTGGATATTGCAAATCGTTTTTCCCAAAAAAACATCATTTAGGGCCTCAAAACGACCCCAGAAGTTAAAAACGGCTAAAAATAGTAAATTACCAAACTTGCCAGAAAATTGTTTTGAGCCAGTTGGAAAAGGTGGGTGGCCACCGATATCCACCTAGATCAATCCTCCCTCCTTAGGAAGTATTGGTATCCATTAAGTTGAGTGCCCGAGGGAGAGGGAAAAGAGTTTGTTGAATGAAGTTGTGAGGCTTAGTTTGTTGAAGTTTGTCATGAACATGGGGCTGGAAAGGTTGGACCTTTTTAACCAGTCTGGCTACATGAGATGCCTGTGTGCAGAAGGAATCTTTACACTTTGTTGTAGTCTTATCGAACTGCTTCTATTGGATAGAAGGTGCTTGGGCTGAGGTTGTAGTGTTTGCAGTATCCTTCTGTTCACCTTTTGAACAGATTGTGAAGAAGCTGAATTTTACAGTATGAGATACTACCTTGCGGCATTGTTTAGGTGGAACAATAGTCGAAACTACCTCTGGTATTCTATAGAGATGACCCCCTATAGAAATAATGACACTGCAGGTTTGAGACTCATAAACATCATGGCATATCCACATAGATGGCTGGCCCAACAGAACATCACAGACATCTAGTGGGGAAACATCACATAATACCTCATCCTTGAAAGGTTGGATGTCGTATGACAATCGACACTGCTGGCTGACACGAAGATCTCATCCTTGGCGAAGCCACCCAATTTTGTATGGATGCGGGTGTGGTGTTGTTGATAATACCAACTGTTTGACGACCTATGATGAGATGAGGTTTTTCTGGCTTCTGCTATCAACAATAAAATGCAGCGGGTTCCCCTTCACCCACGTCTGTGAATGAAAAAGGTGCTCCCCCTCTTTAGGATATTTTGGTTCTTCTGGTTGAATTGTTGTGGTCGTGACAATAGTAGTGGGGTCTACGTCAATGATTTTTCCTTTACCAGTATTTTCATAATCAGATTCTAAACTAGGGTTCAACTCCTTGTCTTTGATCTTGGCCACCAATGACTGTTTTGAGTGACATTCATCGATATTGTTCCAGGGGATTTTGTGAAAATCACACCATTTTCCGGTGTCCTTCTTTGTCTTCTCATTACCCTTCTTTTCCTGTGGCTTGGACTAGTTTTCAGAAGACTGTTTGTTAGGGTTGTCTTTGTCATACTTTGGTTGTTGCGGATTTGTATGCCCAAACTCTCGTTTGTTCTGGTGCTTAAATTTCTCCTCGATTTTAACAACATATCAATAAGAAACATCAAGTGATGAGATGTCTAGAAAATCCATTTCAGTTTGGATGTATCTGTGTAGAGCCCCATGGTATTTCATAACCAAATGTCGTTCAGAGTATTTGATACCCAACTTGGTGCACAAGATATGGAATATATTGGTGAACTGTGGAACTTCTTGGCCCCTCTCTTTCTACAGTGTGGTCAATATCATGTACTGGTCCTCATAGTTGCCAACAAGGTAATATTGTTCCTTTACTGCATCCACACAAAAAAATCCCAAGTGGGCTCGGCCCCAGATATTCTAGACTTCTCTGTGGAACCCTGCTCCCAGTAATTTTCCCACCAATGTTTGACATGGGGGAGAGCTTTAAGGAGTGCGAAGGTGATCTTTTCCCTATCGTAAAAATGGTGAAGAGAGAAATAATCATCTAGCAGATTTAACCATTTGTCTAGGGAATCTGAATCTATCTGACCTTCAAATATGGGAATATAAAAATTAACATGTACCTTGAAAGGATAGATTCTTCCAAAGTGGTTGTTTGATGAAGATGTGTCTATTTATATCGACAAACATTGAAGGATGCGGGAAAAATTATCCATCATTTTGTCCCTCTGTCACGTGAGAGCTTGCTCAAGCAACATATTTATAGGATCGTCTTCTCCGTCATTTTTTTTTTCTTTTTCCATTGAGTGTTTCTTGGGAACATGAGAGATATTGTCTTCAAGAGAGACAAGCTCGAGACCCAAGTTGTTATAATCGAAACTTTTCGGGGACATGCACTAAAAAAATGATCAAGAGCAGCCTGCTCTGATACCACCGATCTGGATTATTTTCGGCATGAAATGAGAGCGGAGATATAATAAAGAAATGCACATAGATATCATGGATATCCAATGATATAACAGAAATGTATCAAATATGAAACCATAAACACAGATATACAATAATACGTGATTTCTATTAATGAAATAAATGTACAAAGACTATAAAAATACAGAATGAAAGACTCGCTAGAATGGTGGTAGCTTATCTCTGAGAAGAGATGTGATGGCTATTTGCATTCACAAGAATATGATTACAAAGAGAATTTGAAGGCCTTTTTACAATAATAAGTAATGACACAAACCGTAGACATCCAAAAACCTAACCCTAGGAGATGAAGCGCCAAAAGTCATGCTGGCCCCGTTTGGGTAAGTTAGTACATCAACTTCCCGGGATCGTAACTTTTGCATATAGTATTCATTTTAGGCGTATGATAGTCCATTGGAAAGGTATCATCGAGTAGATTCATTGTAGGAGAAATATGGAAGGAAATTCCATATTAAAAACCTATTTTCCCAAAAAAGAAAATATCATTTAGGGCCTGAAAACGGCCCTAGAAGTTAAAAACTGCTAAAAATAGTAAATTACCAAAATTGCCCGAAAATTGTTTTAAGCTATATGGAAAAGGTGGGTGGCCACCAATATCCACCTAGATCATAAGGCCAACTATTAATCAAAGATAACACCAAAAATCAAATGGCCAATATGCACACAAACGGGGTAAAGTGATTGAAAGTGACCTCCCTCCCTAAAGAAGGTATGTCTTGCCCAACGAGGGCCTGAGACTCTCTACTAAAGATAGGAGGTAACATAATCAGTTATAAGGGCCCTTGTGGGATTAAAAACCAGTCGGTAAGATCCCTCGAGAGAGGTAATCCTCCATAAAGGATATGTGTTGTCCGACCCTTATTTGACCCAGGGTTCCTGCAGAATAACCTCTGCAAGTAACCTATGTGGAACCTAAGTCAAGAAACTAAGAAACCAATGTATAACTGATGCATAGGTGAGAATTCGTAAGTCAGGTCCACCGTATGGGTAGGGTAGCAAAGCCCGAAACCTTGAATGTATCGCCTCTCACATAGGTAAAGGCACTAGCAAGATCTCCAGATATGAATAGATCCCCAGAAATATCTATGACACTAAGAACATATCGGGGGTATATCCCTTCAGCCAACCTCACATGACCTTGTGATTAAATATAGTGTGAGCGGATCCTCCTGATATTACCAATTATACAATGGATTTCTCCACTCCCTTTGTCAGACACATATGTTGATTTAATTTCCTTGAATAAGTTTACTCACAAAATCCTATTCCAAGACACTAAATCCTAAGCTAGTTTTTGCACCCTAGAAAATAAAATCATGAACAATAAATTTTAAATTATAGCATTCATTTTAGTGGCCATGATTACTCAAAAAGTTATGGTAGTGAAACTCATGATGTTATGACTCAACAAGAAAAGTAAATATGAAAATAATGCAAAGTCCTAACTTCAATTTTCAATGAATGATATGCTTCTTAAAACAAATGCAATTTTCAATTTCAACTTTGTAATCCTGAAGTAAAAATGCAATCTTTCATTACATGCACTAAGCTAATGACCAAGACTCAAAAGATAAAAAATGCCAAGCAATGAAAAATGCTTGATATTTTTGTATTTTCAATATAAGAGAAATGAAAATGCATGGATTGAACAAGAACTTGATATATAAAATTCTATTGTGTATAGAAAGAGATAATTCAAGAAGAATACCAAGGAGAAAAAAACCCATCCCAATATACAAGGACAATCAAAATGAATAGGTGACTAGAAAGACTCCGCCCAAAAATTCAACTCCAGACAAGTTTCATGTCATCCCACAGGAACTTAACAGTCACTACAGAGACCCAAGAAGACTCAGCAAGCATCAAATCCCACCCAACAACCACCAGACCCAACAAAAAAGAAAGGAAGGTTGATGTACGCTACTTTTCAAGGAAACAGAGTGTATGTACACAACTTTCAGAGGGACAACCTACGTATATACGTGATTTTCAAGCCAAAAATCGCATATATGTTGCTAAACAAGGCTAGGCAAGGGAGAAAGATGAAAAAATCAGACCCAAAGTGAACAGAGGCTATCAAGCAATGATACGATCAGAAACACAATAGGAACAAGATAAATCTAAGGAGAAAAGTACTCCAAACCCAAATAAAGAAGATTCAATCCCCATTATGGTCGCCAATTATGTTACAAGGAAAATATCTCTATGGCTAGGGTAAACCACAATAGATGGAAATGAATGCATAAATCAACTCTATTATCAGGTATGCTATGTAAACAAATATGTTAGCAAGGAAATATAAAACACCTACCTCATCCAGGCGTTCGATGAATTCCATCGTTGAGCACTTGACCCAAAGAAATATACCTGGAACTAGTCCTCAAGAACCAACCAAAGAAAGCATATGGTGATAATAAATGATGTTAGGACATTCAATAGCATAATCCATTAATAAACATGAAAAATACACCCATGGAATAATAATTCAAATATTTGCAAGATATCAATTGGACAGGAAAAGAGTATTTCTATTAATATATGATCAACATAAGTGAAAATGTTACAGAATTATGTGTCATCATGGTTTGAAATTGAGAAACTAAGTTCCTTCCAGTTGGGCCTCGACCACTTCAATCCTCCACCAATGGAAATCTCATAAAAGAGAAACAATGAGGTTCTCAATCAATAAGGGAAGATATTGGGGGTTGAACACTGTGTTCAAACTTAAAGAAAAAAGGGATGCAAACTCAATATGAAGTAAATAATTTCTCTAGAGTAAATTTTCTCTCAAAGATGAATTATTTCTCTTATTTTCCATAGCTCAGAATTGGCCCATTTATAGACTTCAAATGGAACCGAAGGGTCGATTTAGAAAATTTCCAATATATGGAAGGCTAAGGATCATAGATATCCTATCGTGACATGGACGCCCAACATTAATTTTCATTTTTTGTCACAAATCCTGATGTACGCAGGTTGTAGTGGTGCAGCCCACGTATACACATGTTGTATAGTAGGTAAGATGCATACATGTCGAAAAATATGTATTTTTAGCTCTGGGATTTACAAACAGGGATGATAAGTCTTCATAGGGAAATGGAAAAATGCCTTCTATGCAAGATTGCATAGGGTGAGGCAAATCTTGCTATAACACACATGTTTAATGATTGGGTCTTTGATACACTCAAGAGAAAATTAGAAGTTTTATACAAAATAATAATTTCAGGAAAGTAGGTTGGGATTAATACCCATGAATAATTCCCCCTTGGATCCCTTGGATTCCCCCTCTCTTGTGGAAAATTAACCCCCATTACTCCATATATGTCTGTCTGCAGTTGAAGTTACACTTTATTTTATTATTACAATATACAATATTTACATATTACATAGTCGGGCCCATGGTCGTGCATCATATTTACATTACCCATCACTAAACTAGGTGTTAAAAATGAGGATGTTACAAACATGAATCAGAGATTATTATTGTTTTCCAAGAATCAAATGGTATCCTTATCAAAGATGTGTTGGAAATCCACCAAAATTTGCAAAAACATTTCCAATAGATCTTCACTTCAATGGGAAGTGATCCTTGCAAAACACTTCTACAAATATTGTTAAATAGGCTATGTTGTCCCATGGGGACACCCATCACAAAAATTTCATCCTTTGGAGACCCACCTAAGGCCATGAAAATCCTTGAGATAAGCTTCCTACACCACTAGTGCATGAAATTCCTTTCTTTTTTCCTCCAATTCATGTTTCCTTGCTTATAGTCACTTATAAACCCTCTGAGAACCCTCACCTAGACATGATAAGACATTAAATTTCCTATATGTGTATTTTTACCTTAATTACCGATGGAATTATACAAAATCCTAAGAGATAATGCATGTTTGTAGGTCTCAAGAAAAGGGAAAACAATATTTAAATAGAGATCAAATCAACAATGATGATAGAAATAGATTGATGGTGATAAGGAATCCATGGAACCAAATAAAGCATACATTAATCATGTGGATTGACATATATGGTTGGGATCTCCCCCACCTTGTTAGATCAATAGTTTATATCTATCTACAAGGGGTCAAGGAAGATACAATAAAATTTACGAAGTAACTACAAATAGCCAGGATCATCCCTACTAAAATTGATCAATGACCCAAAAGCATTCATGAAAGGTCAAGAGGAAAAGGGAGGAAAGGTTCCAAAGTTGTTGTGACCAACCTATATTTCACTCGCTATATCTATTCTACAACTAATATTCATATGCCACAATCCTTTGAAGTTATGGTAAACAATGTGTCAAGTTTCTTTAAATGCCAAGACCACACCAGCTAATGGAAATCAATGGTTGAAAATACATCGATGGCATTGTCCCTTCTAGTGAAAAAAATTGTGGCATGATCAATGGTGTATATATTTACCACATGGGAAGATCGATGGTACATATCTATCTGCTTGAGTTTGGGGAAATAAAAGAGATAAATCATCAAGTATGCCACGAAAAATCTACATCACCCTTATTGATATGGATCAACAATCTAGAATCCATCGACATGGGTAAC
This sequence comes from Picea engelmannii, assembly GCA_009831015.1. Lineage (NCBI taxonomy): Eukaryota > Viridiplantae > Streptophyta > Pinopsida > Pinales > Pinaceae > Picea > Picea engelmannii. The sequence continues at coordinate 18,409 of WSFP011305010.1, read as the reverse complement.
CTTTCTTAGTGTAAACAATGGTAGCACCATAGATGAATATTAGTGGTTGGGATTGGCCCTATCAATCCATATTAAAGATCCAAAATTCATCAAGGGGTTCCTCCTTATGATAAAAAAAATGTGATGCCCAAGGAATCAAGGGAAACCAATGAAAAGGAAGATTCAATAAAGATTTTAGATACATAATCTATGTACCCAATGAGAATATGCCACATCCTGGCCCACCTGATTATTGGAAATTTTTTGTACAAATTCACTAATTAATGAGAATATCCAACTTTTATTATTGCATGGTAGATAAATTTATAGCATTAAAACTTAATAAAGAAGTTATTCTTAGCTCGTTTATATGAAATCTTGAAGGAGACTAAGATCTCTAGTGAAAAAAGGAGAAAATACATATCTCCAACTATCTTCCTATGGGATCTTGATACCTTATACACCAATCAAACCGATAATGAAAACCATCCCTTGGGTGTTATTATATTTAAATATAAGTCTAATTGTTCACCCCTTTTTAGTTTTTAAATTCTAGGAAGAAGTTTGAGAAAATTCTTAGAGCCAAGAACATTACATTTAGTTCTGAAGATTCTTTTTCCAATTCCATGAGCCATCACTCGAACCAGAGAGATACCTCCTCCTCTCAAATTCTCCCTTTCATGGAAAATTTTTCCAATATTTCTAGACCAAATCTGCAATTCTCCTCAACTAGAAAATGGATAGGCGTTGCATTCATTTAACTTAGGTCGGGAGGGTGAACAAACCATAGATAAGTCAATGTTATCTATTATATATGTATTCTATCCTTTAGATATGAAGAAACCATCTCTAAGGCCATGGAGAAATAATTGGTCAATTGGCAAGTTTAGATTTGTTTTGATTTTCCCTCATACTTGGTGTACTTGCATATTTTTTACCAAGCCCCCTCTCCAACTCATTCTGGTTTATAAACTGTTGATGAGGGGAATCCCGACACATCTATTGTTAAATCACCTTGAGTTAATAAGGATATTGAAAACTCCAGCTTGGCAGGTTTTATTAACAAATTCATGTAAGTGGAATTTTTTTTATTTGATAAGCAACCAAAAAGAATTCCATAAAAAATAAACCCTACCTTCAGGTGAACACTTACATCAAGAGGGAAAGATTTCACTATGAGTAGATTCTACGAATCAAACTTGGCTCCATACATGATTCCAATTTCTTATAATTATTGTATTAGAATGTGTGAGGAATCTATCCAAGATGGATGCTAAGTACTTGAAGAAAATAACAAAGGCTATGTGGCCTACCGTATTTCCATGGGAGGTTATGCATTTACCAAATCTGAGGGAAATAAAGAGGTCATTAAGATCCTAGAATCTATGAAGTATTCTTTAGAAAAACCTTATAAATATGATCCATACTTTTCCATCCCTCAAGCCAATGCAAACAAAACCACAAGACCTAGGGATCATGAGAGTAGGCTCGGAGAGGATAAGTTGGATAATTGGGGATCTTGGTTATATGTAAAGGCCATCATGACTACTAAATGGAATGATCTAGAGGAGGCTACTGCAAAAGTGTTCCCCACCCCAAAAATGGAAAATCCTAATGTGCTTCCCTATTACATATTCTACAGAAAGGAAGGTACATTCATCATGGAAGGGGACACTAATTTTTTGGCACTAACCTGGGACAATAGAGTGGAGGTTGTGGAAGACAATTTTGAGAAACATAATAGAGGTCCCTAGTCAATCATGAGGAGATATATGAAAATTGAAAAGGAACCCTATGGCTCAATTCCTAAGGATGAAGAATTCTCCAGGATCTATGATGTGTTTCATGAAGATGATGAGGCTGAGGAGGAATTATCTAGGACTATTTTTCCCTAAATAAAAGGAGAGGCATGGACCAAAGAAAATCAAGTTTCCAAAGTGATCACTAAAGGAAAAATTGAGAACATTCTCAAATATTCCCAATGCTTAAGGACATGGGTTTCAAATGCATGGGAGGATTTGGAAATCATGAAAAAGGAATTTGGAAAACTCCAAAATGTGGAAAATGGGCCTAAAATCCTAGGTATGAGGACCACCAAAATCACCCTTGTGTTTGAGAAATAAGATCTCTAGTCTACATTCACACCTATGAAGGAGAAAGACAAATTATTTGAGAAGATGATGGTAGATATGGGGAAAGGGGATCCCCTCCCTAATACTCTATTCCAAATGACTCGTAGAAATGTAGAAAAGGAAAACATTGAAATAAACACTCCCCTTTCACAATAGTAGCAAGATTCTAAAGAAATCCAATTGATCTTAACAACTCAAGATAAAGAACAAAGGAATTCTAGTGAAAAAAGTGGGGGAGAAGACAAACACAAAGATGAACATAGAAAGACAATGGAGGAAGGAAATGAGGAGGAAAGTGAGTCGAATAATGAAGAAGGAATGGAGGAAGGAAATAAGGAGAACAAACAAAATGAGGAGTAAGCAAGAAGAGTGGTGAAGAAGGGAGGGAGGAGGGAAATGAGAAGAATGTAGGGATGAAGGAAATGATAAGAATGAATAAAATGAGAGAAAGGTTCAATAAGAAGATGAGGAAAAGAATGTGTAAGAAAACAAAGAGAAAAATGAGGAAGGGGGTGAGGGGAACAAGAAGAGAAAAATGGATAAAGAATATATTGGGGAAGAAAAAAATTCCAATAAATCCAGGATAGGGGACTCAAAAGGAGAATCAAAGGGAGGGGAAGAGAATATATATCCTCTACATAATCCAATATAATAACCCTTATAGTGATAGGATGAAACCCCAACATGCATGGTATTGATCCTTCACAAACATCCATCCCTTTTTCCTATATTGTTTTCCCTTTCAAACCTCTCTCATCAATTAACCCTATGGCCCTAGTGATGGTATAAAAAGAGAAGAAGAGAACTTGAAAAATTTATGTGTCCTAATGATGGGTGTTAGAGGCAGGCCAAGGCGGAAAAGCAAGGGGGTTTTTGGGGAAAGAATGCATGCATGAGGAAAGCAACAACTGGAAGGAAGCATAGCATGTGCCCATGCAAGGAAGGCAACAACTAGAAGGAAGAACAACATGCACGCATGGGAGGAATACCTAACAATAGTACGGTTAGGGTTTTGGTAAGGTATTGTAATGGCTGAAGATCCAGAAATGTATAAATATAGATACTGAGGTATTATAGAGGGTTCAAGGTTTTTGTGTTGTTCATATTATTGTTTCTATAGTGGTTACACATGAGTTGATGTGATATGTAGGGATTTTTACTGTATGACCTATTTTTGTATAAGTTGTTGAGGTAGAGGGAACCCTAGGGAGGGTAGATATTGAGGGTTAGATTGCAGGTTGTAGAGCCTGGTGTGATCTATTCCACCTCATATAGATCTTACCCGACTGTGGAGGATTGTAAGAGTGCAGTGTTGTAGATGCAGAACTATCATGATAAAAGAGAAAGAGACAAATCTTTGTGGACGTAGCCTAGGAGGGGGTGAACCACGGTAACATATGTGTTATGTGATGAATGAATGAATATATTTAATGTATTCAGTAGTTATTATTATTTTGAATGAATGATTTATTATATATCCTGTTAATTATTGTTCTGATATTGAGGGAATAAGTTGTTGGAGTTACTGCATAGTCGTGAAGAGCAGTAGGTTGCATTTACAAGTTATAATAGATGGTTCAATATTTATCTCTCTTATCTCACACTCAATCCTAGGCTGTAAACACCTGATTCTTACAACCACCCATTAAAGCTATCTCAGGTGAGACTGTGCAGCACATTATGTGTGTTGTGTTGCCTTCGGGTTTACCAGGAGGGACGATAGTTTTAGAGGCTTTGTTGGAAAATCAAATAGACATGAAACCTGGGTCAATATAAACTCATACAATATAGCAGAGAAGTAACTAACAAATGGTTCCATTGTCGTTGGTAGTAACATGATAGGGTTGAGTAGATGAGATGAGTTGAAGACCTGTCGGAAGTAGATCAAGAAAATATTAGGGAAGAGAGAAATGATCTATTAAAAGGGGATGTTGAGACCGTGGAACCCCACAAAAGCAGAGACCAAAACTTGGATAAGAAATAAGGAGCTAGAGCTTGCACAGAAAGAAAATAGAAACCCTATAATAACACACCATAAATATCTGGAGAGACACATGTTTACTGATCTGCATGAAGTCTTTTTCTGCAATTTTCCACACTTATTGTAGTAGTGGATACTAAGGTTAAAGGATAACCATGAAACGAACCGGATTCAACAGCTAGAGTGGAACCCAATATAGATTGAGCAACTTCAGCAGGTGAACAATAAATTCACCCACACAGTCGATTTTTGGCTGGAAAATATTGTGCTAGGTTTTTTAACAGAGTTTTCAATAGACACAATGAAGTCATACAACACAGTGGAGTAGGAGTTTCTACGCCGACCTAGAGGAAGGTACATTCAATCCCTATATACTTCTATTAAGATATTGTTATATTAAAAAGGTGTAATGAAAATGGAATCAAACAATTAAACTTCCCTGTGTGCATGGGGTAAGGGAGGAAGCACTGACAAAAAGAGGATAAATGGAAGGAGGAAAGGATAATCGAAATAGGGAGGAACCCTAGGACCCAATCATGATGGATGACGACCAGATCCAGTGGAACTTGGAGACAAATGGAAAGACACGTAGCTGAGTACCCTACCAATACAAGTGAATACCAAGAAGAGATATATAGCTGTGAGGGAAGGCTTGGTGAGTGATGAGGAAGAGGTAGAGGATCTTTGGGCTGTGGAAAATATTGAGGAAATCCTACACACAACATATGAGAGGAATACGAGAGGTCCAAGAATGGGAAGAGAAGGAATCCATACTATCCATATTAATTTCAGTGTGGAACCCATAAACCCATGTGTGAATAATACACCAAAGATAACACCATCGTTTAGACAACCAAAGTTCAGAAGTAGTTAGACATCAAGAAGTACATCGACACAAGGAACAACAATTGGAGGAGCCAGTTCAGGCAACACTAGTCAAGTATCTACACCACACATAGGTAGTAGTTCAACATTCAAAATGGTAGGACATGATCCCACCACAAGTTTACCTGATTTTTTAGGAGAAGCAACAAAAGACCTTGAGAAACATTTGTTCATTTGTGCAAAGATCTAGGAAGAAAAGTAGATCACTGATGAATATACCAAACTTGCACAACTAGCTATTACGCTAAGAGACTGTGCACTAGACTGGTACATGAGTCTAGTCACAAACAGTTCCCCTAGGATGACAAGGACAATGACAAACATTAATAAGTTATTTATAACTGAGTTCCAAAAGACAAGCTCAGAGGATCAGTACATGAATGAGATGATCGAAATAAGACAGAAACCAGGAGAGTTTGTATGGGAGATCGATCAGAGATTCAAGCGAATGAAGGGAAAGTTGAAGTATGATCCATATTTTATGAGAATAACGAAATGACTACATATTATTAACAGGTTCTTAACACAAAATAACAAAGATACAGTAAAACTAGTTTTCTATTCAATAAGGAAATAAGCTAAAACTGTAAAATGCAACGGAAACAAGCTTGATGGAATGGTGGTGGCTTATCTCTGAGAAGAGATGTGACGACTGTGCTCATTCGCAAGAAGATGATTATAATGAGGCTTTAAAGGAATTTTTACAATAAGCAGGAATGATGAAACCCCTATACATCCAAAAACCTAACCCTAGGAGATGAAGCACCAAAAGTCATGTGGGCCCCGTTTGGGTAAGTTAGTACATCAACTTCCCAGGGTCGTAACTTTTGCATACGATCTCCATTTTAGGCATATGATATCCCATTGGAAAGGTATCATCGAGGATATTCATTTTTGGGGCTCAATCATTCCTTCATCTATCACTAAGAATATCGATCCCGAAAAACCTTCATTTAGGCCCTCAAAATGGCCCTGGAAGTTAAAACTGCTAAAAATAGTAAATTGCCAAAATTGTTAGAAAATTGTTTTGATCCAGTTGGAAGAGGTGGGTGGCCACTGTTATCCACCTGGATCAATCCTCCCTCCTTATAAATCAATGGTATCCATTGTGTTGAGTTCCCCCATCAAATGAGAAAATTTATGCTAAATTTGGCCTTGGGTGAGCCACTTGCCTTGGTGCAGGAGTTGCCCTGCTTTGACGACTTGATAAATATGGATCCTTTGTTGTCGAGTTCCCTTCATCTCTACATACACAATCTAATCATTTTATTCCTATTGTATGCAGTTGGGGTTGAGCTATGTTGGTTCCAGTTTCTCTGCTACGTCTGAGGTGTCCAATAATGGTGGGAAATAAGGGTGAAGGAGATCCACGTTGAACACTGGGTGCAGGCAAAGGAAAGGAGGAATGTTGAGCTTAAAATAATTATCCCCCATGGCCTTGGTGATGGTGTACAACTCGTAACGGACTGGGTGAAGCTTCCTATAGGATCCTATAAGGTGTTCTTTCTGCAAATGAAACCAAACTTTTTCACCCACCTGAAACTTATGTGGCACCCGATGTTGATCATGGTGCTGCTTATACTTGTCATTGGAATTTTGTAGGATATCCTAACCCTATTGGTAGATGTGTTGGATCTTCTCAATGAACCAGGTGGCTCTTTTAGCTTTAGTTGGAGCAAGAGATGATTCGGTCAAGGCGATTGCAAGGGGAACTGCAACATCTATGGGACCCAATGGTTGGAATCCCAACCCCACCTGAAAGGGGATGTGGCCGGTTGAGATATGCAGAGCTTGGTTGTAGCTATGTTGGACATAGGAAAGGCTCTCATCCCATGTGCGAGGGTTTTTTGAATTATACATGAAAAGGATATGCACAATCATTCGATTGACGATCTTGGTTTGGCCATCTGTCTGGGGGTGGAAGGCCATGGATTTGGTGAGCTTGGTGTCCAACAGACCAGAGGCTCAAACAGAATGTGCTGAGAAATGGATTGTCTTGATAAGAGACAATGGTTTGTGGGATTCCAAAATGTACCCAAAATCATTCAAAGAAGAGCTTGGAAGTGGCCTCTACTGTGATGTTCTTCTTGCAGGAAACCATAATCGCCATCTTAAAAAAGTGATCAACAACCACAAAAAAACAGTCATTTTCCCACTTGGTGGATGGGAGGCCCGACATGTAGTCCATTGAGATGGATTCCAATGGCCTATCAGGAGTAGGAAGATGGGTGTAGAGGCCCTGTTTCTTAGTGGTCGGTTTGGCAATAGCACAGGCAGTGCAGGACCTAATATACTTCATGACCTCCTATCGAAGTTTCGACCAGTAGAAATGTTTTTGTAGCATTACCACTGTCTTTTCGACACTGAAGTGTCCTGCCACCCGACTGTAGTGGGATTCCCATATCATCTTCGCTCACTCACTTGATGGAACACATATATGGCACAAACGAGACAGCAGCCCAACCTCAAGATGGAAATTATCGACAACTGCATTTGCACCCAACATTTGGTAGGTGGTGGCGAAGTCTGGGTCTGTCTCATAGAGTTGGGGCCATCCAGAGGTCTCATGTCCATAGAAGTCTAGCACTGTAGTGAGTGTCACGAATGGTGGTCTGCTGAGGCAATCAACGACATGATTGGTGATTCCTATTTTATACTTGATGTTGAGCTGGAATTGTTGCAAGTATGTGGACCACTTTTGATGGTGATCATTCTGCAATTTTTCTTATGTTTGCATGAATTTCAATGGATTACGATCAGTGTGGATGATTGACTCCTTCTCGAGAATGTAATGTCACCACTGGCGACAGTCTTGCACAATGGAGTACATTTATTTTTCATAAGTAGGGTACTTACGGACAACATATGATAGTGTCTCACTATGATAGGCCATGGGGTGGTTGTTCTGAGTGAGAATGTCACCCATCGCATAGTCTAAAGCATATGTCTCGATCTCAAAGGGCTGCTACAGGTCTGGTAGTGAAATTATCGGGTCTCATCATAATCACTGCTTCAAATCGTCGAACGCTTGTTGTTGGGAACAATCCCACACAAATTTTGCCTTACCACCACCCCTGGTTATTTGGCTAAGGTTCCATGCAATATGGGAGAATCCCAACATGAACCTATGGTAGAAATTGGTAAGGCCCAAGAAGCTCCAAATCTTAGTGAGTGTGGTTGGGTCTGGCCAGTCACGGATGGCTTGGATCTTGACTGGATCCACATGTATTCCATGCTGATCAATTATGTATTCTAGGTAATGGACCCTGTCCATGCCGAAGAAGAATTTTTCCAAGTTGGCATATAGCTTGTGCTGCCACATGGTGTGCAGAACCTGTTGAATATGCTGCAAATGTTCGGCCCAAGTCTTGTTGTAAATGAGAATGTCATCCAGATACACCACTACAAAAGTATTATTGAATGGTTGCAGTATATTTTCCATCAACCTCATGAAAGTGGCTAGAGCATTTGTCAAACCAAAGGGCATGGCCAACCATTCAAAAGGCCTTCCTTTGACTTGAAGGCAGTTTTCCATACATCTATATGTTCTATTGGGACTTGGTGGTAGCCAGACTTCAGAACAATATTACTGAAGTATTTGGCCCCCGTGAATTGATCAAGGAGATCATTGATTGAAGGAATCAGGTATCACATTCTGAGTATGTTTTTATTCAGATCTTGGTAATCAATGCAGAGTCGCCAGGTTCCATATTTCTTCTGTAATAGCACGATTGGGCTCCTACAAGGTGATGAGTTGGGATGGATGTGACCCTTGTGGAGCAGTTCTTAGATCTGTCATGTGATCTCCTCATTCTCTAATAGAGATAAATGATAGACTCACCCATTGGGTAGTGGTGCATCGGGGGTCAGATCGATGGGGTGCTTGACCTAACAGTGCAGAGGTACCACAGTAGGTGAGGAGAAGATATCTAATTATTATTCCATGACCTTATCTACTTGCTTCTGTTGTGTGAATAGGTTGGTCGCAGAGACCCTAGATGTAGTTGTGATCTCTTTCTTATTCTGAGAGTGAATCACAAAGAAGACAAACCTCCCCATTTGAGAGATGGCCTTCCTGCATTGCTTAGTAGAGATCAAGGAAATAACACTAGGTGGGATTTCCTCGGGTATCCAATGGTGTAGGGTTGTGGGTGAAGTGTTGTCGGCAGGGCCAACTTATTTATGACCTCTGCTAAGATGAGGTTCTTCTAGCTACTTCTATCCACGATGAAGTGTAGTGGGGTGCCTTTTACCCACATCTTTGAATGGAAGAGTTGTTCTCCTTCTTCTAGCTCGTGTGGTTCACCAGACTGGATCTTGGTGGTAGAAATGGTGGCACTGTGTTCCAAATCAATGATCCATCTTCCCCTTTATAGTTCTGGCTCAGAGTCTAAACCCACATCTGATTCAAAGTCTTTCACTTTGGTCACCAGTAACTTCTTTGAGCGACAGTCAGTAGTGTTATGCCAAGGGATCTTATGGAAGTCGCACCACTTCTTGGTATCTTTCTTTGTCTTTTCAGTGTCCTTCTTTGCTTCCAAATTGGATTGGTGTCCTAATACTGTCCATCTTTTCTCTATCCTTTATTCTATGGGTTGGGGCCTCCCTTTCCTGGATTTTGTTGTGAGGGGCTCCCAGGCCCAAATTGCCACATCTTTTGTTTAAGCTTCTGCTTGATTTTGATGGCATATCGATAGGCCGCGCCCAAGGATGAGATGTCCAAAAAATCCATTTTGGTCTAGATGTATCTATGCAGAGTGTCATGATACTTGAGAACCATATGTCACTTTGAATCTTTGATACCCAGCTTGGTGCACAAGGTATGAAAAATATTCGTGAAATCTGGCACTTCTTGGTCTCTTTCTTGCCGTAGTGTGGTCCATTTGGTATACAAGTCGTCATAACTTCTGACAGGGTAGTATTGTTCCTTAATAGAATCCATGAAGGAATCCCAGGTGGCCATTAATTTAAATAGTGAGGGTTCCTCTGTTTCATTTTTCTCACAGAAAGTTTCCCACCAATATTTGTCGTGGGGAATGGCTTTGAGGAGCGCAAAAGTAATCTTTTCTCTATTCGAAAAGTTATGGACATAAAATACCCTTCTAGTAGATTCAACCACTTGTATACAAAATTTGCGTCTATCTTATCTTCAAATATAGGAACATCAAATTTTATTTGTACCTTGAAGGGGGTGGCACCTCCGCTCGAAGAAGATGTGTCACCTGTTGGTAGTCGTCGAAGGATTTACACAAAACTATCCATCATCGCGTTCCTTTGTTGCATGAGGGATTCCTCAATCAACAATTTGAAATGATCTCTTGTCCCATCATATTTATTTTCTCCTACCATAAGAGGTCACTTGGGTGTGCAAGAGATTTTGTCCTCAAGAGAAACAAGCTCGAGACCCAACTCTTTGTACTCCGACCTCGTTGGGGATATGCATTAAGATGACAAGGAGAAGATCTCTCTGATACCACTAATACGGAATTTATGAGAAGAATGAAATGAATAAATATTATTAACAGGTTCTTAACACAAAATAACAGAGATACAATAAAACTGGTTTTCTATTCAATAAGGAAATAAGTTGAAACTGTAAAATGGAGAGGAAACAAGCTTACTGGAATGGTGGCAGCTTATCTCTGAGAAGAGATGTGACGGCTATGCTCATTCGCAAGAAGATGATTACAATGAGGATATGATGGAATTTTTACAATAAATAGGAATTCTAAAAACCCTATACATCCAAAAACCTAACCCTAGGAGATGAAGCACCAAAAGTCATGTGGGCCCCGTTTGGGTAAGTTAGTACATCAACTTCCCGAGGTCGTAACTTTTGCATACGATATCCATTTTAGGCGTATGATAGATCATTGGAAAGGTATTGTAGAGGAGATTCATTTTGGGGGCTCAATCATTCCTTTGAATATCATTGAGAAGATTGATCCCGAAAAAACTTCATTTAGGCCCTCAAAATGGCCCCAAAAGTTAAAACTGCTAAAAATAGTAAATTGCCAAAATTGTTAGAAAACTATTTTGAGCTAGTTGGAAGTGGTAGGTGGCCACCGATATCCACCTGGATCAAAGTATCTCATGACCGAGATGCAACATAGACACTTATTTTTCAATTCATTGTTACCACATTTAAAATATCATTTGCGACAACAGAAGTTCCAAATGCAGGCAGAAGCTCTGTAGGCAGCCTTACAGCTGGAAGAAAATTAGTATCAGCAGATAGACCCAGCTATAGAATATTTGAAGGAGGATTTAAAGAAATTAACATTTCAACTGAACCAAAATAAGAACAAGGACAAACGAGAATTCATTTGGTGTACTACATGCAGAACAGAAGGACAGCACAAGAACAAATGTCCAAAATTCGCACAGTATATGGCAGTAGGAATGCCAAATCCACTACCAACAGAAGGATTGTGGTGCAAAATATGCAAGAAACTGGGTCACGAACCTTATCACTACACGATGATGCAGAAATACCAAACAGTCCCGAAGAGCTCATATTGCACCTTTTGCAAATCAGTGGGCCACGATGACAAAGACTGCAGAACTCTAGAATTGATGCGAGAAAGGAAATCTAACGCATATAGAGTGCAGGCCAAAATGATGACTGGGAAAGAAACACCACAATTTAATCAAGTTCTATCTCCATACAACATTACACAACAACAATATAATATTGCACAACAGCCATACAATAATGTGAAACAACATCCACCAACCACTTGTATGTATTGTCGTGCATTGAACCATGATATAGAGGAATGTTCGATACTACTAGTAAATATCCAGGAAAAGAGGAACTAGAACAACCAGAATGTTTAGTGGATTTCCGCCGAAGCAAGGGATGAATTACATAACATCAATATAGTTTCTCATGGAGCAGCTAAAACAGGAGACGACATTTTTCAACAAGACCTAGCACAAAAGAAGTGGGTAAAGAAGAATGTCGAACCCAGGAAGTAGTTCGATGCACAAAAGGAGGAGATTTTTAAAGAATCCAGACAAGAATTTTAGAAGGAAGACATAGTGGAGACTTCAACTGCGCAGCAAAACAAGGAAGCACCAGAGTACAATATGCCTCCATTATTGGATCATACCAATGAAATTCAACCCATGGGACAAGTAAGTACAATCAAAGCCTTTTTGCAATCATGTGTAAAAGTATTAAATGATCCATCATCTATGAAAATCTTGCAAAACATATTAGAAAAATGTAGTATGGAGATGGAAGAAAAACTAGAAGAAAAAACGGTCAATCACCTACATACAAGGAGAAGAACCACTATGGAATTTAGATTGAATTCCAACATCGGATATTTCAACATGGGAGACATCATACTGGATCTAGGATCTAAAGTCAATGTACTACCAAAGAAGACATGGAAATGCATGGGAGAGCCAAAATTAGGATATTCACCTATTCAATTAAACCTGGCAAACCAACACAAAGTCCTTCCAATTAGAAGACTAAAAGGAGTAACAATAGACCTAGATGGAGTGCGAATGAAAGAATATTTTGAAGTTATTGAAATAGTGGAAGACACAACACCTTAACCAATGTTTCTTAGTCTAGATTGGGCATTTGACAACCAGGCCATAATCAAATTTAAGACCAGGAAAAGGACATTTGAGTTAGGAGAATATAGGGTCATCGCACCATTAGACCCATAAGAAGTGGAGAGGTTTGTAGAACCTACTTGCCTAGACTTAGAGGAAATCTGCGAATTGTACAGAAAAACTACGCATCATGAGGATTACGTAAACCCAACTGCAGATGGGATACTCAGTTGGCAAAGAATTACCTCATGTGCAACAAACTCAAATACTGGTTTAGAAAATTGACAACAAAGGATACACAAGGTTTCCACGTGCAGATGTGCAATAATAGACCCCGCAGTAAGATGGGTAGGCACATAAATCAGGGAACCACCCAGTTTCCACAAAATAAATGATTTGGAAACATTCTTGAAACAATACGAATATGTCGTTTTAGAGAACCAGATACTGTTAACACTTGATTTATCACTCAAGGCCACACTCGCAAGATGGTGGGGTGCACACAAAGAGACAATCACATATTGGTACCAATGTAAGTGATTACTGCATGTAAGGTTCAATGTAGAACATAAAAACAATAAGAAACAGAGGTATGATGGACAAGGGGCACCAACGGAACACTTGGAGAAGTGTAGAACGCTATGGAAATTGACACCCCAAGAAGAGTGGCCTCATTATTTCATACACACCCTTAACAACATACCAGGGAATTGGTATGCAAAATTGGGAACTATGACCTGGATGACATTGCAACATAATTTTATAGTCACTTTCTCATTTGAGCATGAGAAACCCAACATAGATGTCACGCTTAAATGGATAAGAGGAGTGATATTCATCAAAGAACCAAAATTTGAACCGATCACAGAAGAAAAACAGTGGAACAAATAGACAATCAAGGAATTGTTGTCTTGTTACCACATACAAGAAGAATCGCCAGATGAAGATGATCTGTGCAATATTCAGATTGAAGAAGCAGAAGGAGAAAGAGAAGTGGAAGGTCCAACGATAGAATTAGAAGTCATTTCCACATTGATCAAAGTAAAGAAAGTCAATATTGGGACAGTCGAGCATCCCAAAATGGCTAGCATTGGAGACTATTGGGATGGGAAAATAGTGGAAAGCACAACAGAGTTGTTGTGTGAGTACAACGACCTTTTTCCAACAACATTAACAAAGATGAAGGGAATATCCAAAGAGCTAGGAGAAATGAAGATACCACTCAGACCAAAAGCAAGATCAATCAGACAATGACCATATAGACTGAACCCAATATATAAGCAGAAATTCAAACTGAAATCGACAAGATGCTCGAAGCTGACATCATCAAACTAGATGAAAAATAAGAATGGATAAGCCCGATGGTAGTTCAGGACAAGAAACAAAGAGGGATCAGGATATGCATCGACTTAATGAATTTGAATGATGCATGCCTACATGACCCATTCCCTACACCATTCATGGACGAAGTGTTAGAGAATGTAGGAGGACATGAAGCTTATTCATTCATTGATGGATTCTCAAGCTACCATCAAATCAAGATAGCACAAGAATATAGATACAAGACCACATTTGCAAAAAAAAATGGGGATCTTACCAATACACAGTCATGTCTTTTGGACTGAAGAATGCACCAGAAATATTTTCTAGAGTAATCATTGTTGCATTTAAGGAATTCATCCATCAGTTTCTCGAAGTATACCTGGATGATTGGACAGTTTACAGTTTGTTGAAAGACCATGTAGAAGTCTTATGCCGAATGTTAAAAAGATGATGAAAGTGCCAGATATCACTGAACATAAAGAAATTCATATTTGGAACACCGTTTGGGATACTATTGGGCCATATAGTATGTAAACAGGGTTTATTTGTAGATCCCACAAACATTGCAGTAATTGTTAACTTACAACCACCCAAAAAAGTCTGTCAGCTAAGAGCGACATTGGGACATATGGGATACTACAAGAAATTTATCAAAGGATACATGCAAATTACTACATGTTGGCCATGGGTTATGGAAAGAAGTGAATAACGAGGAAGAAAAGGTAAAAAGAGAGCTTCGCGAGAGACATAGTGGCTGTCACTGGGTCAAAGTGAGAAAAAGAACAGAGAATATGGTGCGAAGTGCGGAAAAGTAGGCCATTGGATGAGGAGACTGAGGATGACATATTAGCAAGAAGGATGGATCGAGGATGACTCAGAAAGTGGAAAAAGCCAGCATTAGTTGCCTTGGAGCACCATGAGATGGAGAAGGAAAGACAGGTTGGCAAAGCCCAAAAAGAATGAGTCAATTTGACCTAGGATTGTAGACACCTAGGGTTTTGGTAATTAGGGTTTTGACACCTAGGTTTCAACCTAAGGCTATTGGTGAGGGATTGTAATGTATAAATAGAGGTTGAGACGACCTAGGTCGGGTCGGTACTATGGTTGAGACTTATAGTCGAGTATTGTTCATCAAGAGAATATTGTATTGAGGGTGAGAGAAGTGTTGAGAGAGAGAGCCTTATGGTATTGTAAGATCTTCAACTGGGTGTGAAGATCAAGTCCTGCAGCTGGGTCTGTAGGAGGAGAGAGGAAGAAGAAAGGATCTGATGGCCAAGAGCATAGATCAAGACTGTAATCTTTACCTTAATATATCATAAGCACAGTTCTGTAGATGTAGCCCTAGAGAGAGGGTGAACCACGTACCTCTATTGTTGTGTGTGTGATTGATTCTTTGAGCTCTAATGTTGTTATATTGTTATCTACATTACTGTATTAGATCATATCTATAGCTGTGAGGGATAGATCTATCTAGTTTAATGGTAGATGCATGTTATGTTGTTGTTGTAATAAGAACCACTTGATATTCCCCTGGTTGTAGACATATTTGTCCTGCAACCCCCTCATTGTTGCTTCAAGTGAGACTGCATTTGCTCCATAGGTGTTGCCGAAAGGGCTATTAGCTAGGGCTTGTTGGTGTGCCCTTGGATTTGAACCCTGGGTCTGCCCTTGTGCCAACAAATGGTTCCATTTCCAGGACCGGGATATTTTTAATGGAATGTCAAGGTGGTTCCCATCGAAGATGGAGATTCAGAAGTGGGTAGAGGATCAAGAGAAGGACTTCGCTGAAGCCCAGAACAAGAACCCTAAAATAAGCACTGAGGATTGGCTACAAAGATACATCTTCACCGATATTCACAAGATCTTCTTTGGAGGAATCCATCAGGAGCTACATGAGTGGTTGGCTAGGTTAGCTGACACACAGTTTGAAATCAGATCTAGACCCCCTGTGGTTTGGACACCAGCATTGACCCAGAAGGTAAAGAGAGTCAAGAATGTTGTATCCAGAGTAGTAGATCAATGGTTTGATAGTACCATCAGAGGATATATCACTGAGTTTGTTGTTGACAAAACATAATTGTATAGTCAAGCCGAGAGATACTTTTTCAAGGGACCCAGAGGAAAAATTTTACACTTTTTGAAGCTAAGAATCAAGATGCTCTTGCATGAAAACCACATCTTGAAGATATAGTAGATTGATCGGACCTTAAATTAATAATGTTCAAGATCTTGGACAATGACAGTGACACAGAAGTAGGACATACGTGTAGAGGGAAAGTATTCTGCAGATTTCACCTTGAGAATTTATTTAAGAAAAACTATGGTGAAGAAGGTTTCTATAGTGGAGAAGAGGTAGATATAACCGACGAAGAGCATCCAGAGCCCACCAGAACAGAAGAAGGGGAAGCTGAAGAACTACGCCAAAGAAAGACAGAAACCTCAGGAATTGTGTGAACTACTGAAGTAAGTAATGTTAATCCTCATATTGTCTCAACAATACCTAGCAGTTAGAATAGTCAAACTCACTAGAGTCCTCATAGTACTATTACCAGTAGCCCAGTATCTACTCAGACAAGAACCCTATTCAGCTTTATGACAGATGAAATGAGACTCCCTATCTCTAGAGGAGATGAATCTGAAGACCTAGATCAACATTGGTTTCTGTGTGAGGCCATATGGAATATTAAAAGTATCACTAATGAAGCCATCAAGAGAACCTGGTTCATCACTACGCTAAGGGATTGTGCACTGAGTTGGTACATGAAACTTGTCCAAGGATTGGCATAGCCTAAGCCCCTAAATGAGATCAAGAATGCGTTGATTACAGAGTTTAAGAAACCTAAGTCAGAGTCACAATGTATTACAGAGCTAAAAGAGATTAAATAAAAGGTAGAAGAACCTGTCTGGGAGTTTGACCAGAGATTCAAGACCTTGACAAGCCGATTAACTTTCTAGATCCCTGATGAACAGAACAAAGAGTGGTTCATCACTGCATTGTTACCACACATAAGAATCCCTTTGATGTAGCATAATATTACATCTCATGTGGAAGCCTTGGATATTTCCATGAAGCTCGAATCAACACCAATGGGAGAATCTAGCTCATGCATTAGCCAGATCATGAGCCAGTTAACTAGTTTGTCTTTATAGGTCGAGGATATGAAGAAAGATAAGGGAAAAGACAAAAGGGAAGATATCTGGTGTGTAAGATTTAGATCTGAAGGCGATGATAAGGAACACTTCCCTTTATTTCATGAGTACTTGGAATCGGGAGCTTTGATCCCCTTAAAGCAAGTTAACCTACAATGGTGTGAGGTATGCAGAAATAGGCATCGCCTAGGTGAGTGCTACTACATGCAGAAGTATGTCTAGACACCCAAAAACTTGTATTGTACATTCTATAAATTAGTTGGGCATGATGATTGGGATTGTAGAGCTTATGATCTCATGCATGAAAGGTCGAGAGACATATACAATATTCAAGGCGAAGTACAACAAGAGGGAAACACTCTGCAGTACAACTCTCCGGGGAGATGAAATTTCACTCCACGCAGTAGATACAGAGGATGAGGATGAGGAGGAGGTATGGGTCGAGGCCAAGGAAAAATAATATGTTACAACCGCGTACAACTTGAACATTTAGCAAGGGATTGTCATAATCCTTGCACAACCTGTAGTTACTGTAATTCCTTCGAGCATGTCATCGAAGAATGCCCTGTGTTGCTAGCTAAACTTTAGGAAAGATGAGGACCCCAATAGAACCCACAAGTACAATTGATATATGTTGAACCTCATAGAGCAGACCCTAGAGTCATTGTTATTACTCTAGGAGGCACTACTATAGGGGAAAACAGACTAGACCAAGGAAGGACTGAAAAGGACCATGGAGTCAGGAAAGCTACAGAAAAGACCCCAATGTTCGATGCTAAGAAAGAAAGACATATATTCGAGGAGGAAAGAAAAGAGTTCAGAGGAGATCAAGGATCTTCATCAAAGAGACAACCAAAAATCAAATAATATGGCATGCCTCAGGCATTTGATTCATATGCATCAACAACAGAAGGGAAAGAGGTAAGAAAACTCATGGAATTCTTGCACACTTGTGTTAATTTGATTCAAGATAAAGGCGTTGTCGAAGAATTACAAGATCTCATCAAGCAATATGAACTAGGAAAAATAGACCCCTTACTGAATAGAGCAGTGCACCAAATTGGAAGAAGGAGAAGGACAAATAAATAACTACACTTGAATGCTCAGATAGGAGAGTATGAGATAGACTATGTGGTCCTCGACTTATGGTCAGAAGTCAATGTCATGATGAAGTAGACTTGGGCACTGATGGGAAAACCCAAGCTGATATATTCCCCTATCAGGCTTCGTATGGCTAATCAACAAGCTGTCAGCCCATTTGGATGATTAGATCATGTCCCAATGGACATCGATGGGGTAAGAACCTTTGCAAATTTTGAGGTAATTGAAATTGTTGATGATATCTTCCCTTACCCTGCATTGTTAGGAATTGAATGGGCCTTCG